>SWBJ01000304.1:0-63088 GCA_024195555.1 Aureobasidium sp. EXF-12298 | reverse complement strand
ATGCCGTCGTTCGCAAATAAGCCGGAGCGCACTCTTGAGCGCCGATTCGAAAGGGTCGGTGTGGGTGGAGTGAGCTTGACTTGGTTGGACTGACATGCATTCAAGGTATGTTGCTACCTTCGAAGCTCGTAGATGTAAGCCGATAGATAGGAATCGAAGCGATGTTGTGTGTAAACAGTTCCAATCACTTCAGAATGGTGTGCGCGCCTCTTGCGGCCAAATACTCCTGGACCTGAGCGGTGCTCAAAGTCTTGATGACAGAGTAGACCTCGGTATTGTGGTAGCGCAGACCAGTCTTGGGGTCGCTGTATGGCGCAGGCAGACCAGTAATGTCGCAGTACTTTTGCTTAGGCTTGAAGGATGGCGCAGCCTGAATGGATGTGTATGTGTAGCTCGGGGTCACAATCGGTTGCGCGGGTTGCGGATCGGACAGGGCGGCTTCAGGCTGAGGAGTGCCAGCAGCACTGTTGTTGCGCGTGGCTTGGACCGATTGCTGCAATAGTTGCTGTTCCTTGCGCTGGGCTTCGGACACAATCTGCTTGACGGTCTTGTTGCGGCGCTGGGCAGGCTTCCATCGTGGGTTGCGGAACGGCTTGTGGATCTTTTGCATGTCGAGCTTGTCGAGCAGCGCCATGTGGTTGCTCTCGTCTGATGCTGTCGTAATGGGCGCCATGATGATGGTGTCGGCTCGATATGCGCTTGGCCTCGGGGTCTGGATGCGATGAAGTTACGGTGAATTGAAGTCTGACTGGCTGTAGCGATGTGTTGAAAATTGGCCGATGACTATCGTGGAGTTGAACGCGTAGGAGAGTTGAGTTCGGGATGGCGAGGTCTGGAGCTCCTTTCTATCAATAATCTGGGGCATCTCCTATGGGGTTACCCTGACCGTCTACTGGGTTCACATTCTCCATGTCAAATCAATCTGTTTAACAAGTTCAAATTCTTTCGAAAGGGTAAAATTGCATCTTAAAGAGCTGTTCAGCAACAAACAGCTATGCACAAAGAGCCAGAGTGCATCTCGGACAGTCTGAACCAAGCTTCGAGACGCGATCGTTTGATTCTGGACCTCCAATGATAGTGATCACACATTAAACTAAATGGTCTACCAAGCGCAAGAAGACCACAGAGTATCGAGTAACGTAATGAAAGCAACATCGAACGGAAAACCGAAAGGTTGAAAGCAACCAGGCTTGAGCTTTGTCCTGTAGCATCCCATAACCCCATGCAATCAGTATCCCAAGACTTACTAGAGCCTTGCATGTCTGGCCTTGAACACAGACACCTTGTCATCGTAATAGAGAATCTCTCGCAGCCTCAACGACGGCAATTCCCTTTCGTTGTCAGACAAACCAAGTTCGCTATCCTCATAAGAGTCAGTTGTATCGGAGGCCGCATCCTCACTGTCATTATCGTCGTCATTGTGACCGTCTTCAAAGTCTTCGTCAACCGAGCGCTCATCGTCATCGTCCTCATCTTCACTCCCAGAGTCATCTCCGACTCCAATTCTGCTGTGATCTGAGCTTCTCGAGCCCGATTGCTGTTCCAGTATCTCGAAGCACTTCTTCATAATACCGAGGTAGCAGAGGCTCAATTCTGGGCGAAGAGCCACAATATCCACAACCTGGAGGGCTAGTTCTCTGGTATCCGGGATGCTTGGTTGGCTGTGGTTAACAAGGTAAGGTATGTATAGCGATCGGAGCTTCGGCAGAGATGGAAGGCGTTGCAAGAAGAAGTGCTAGTCAGATTGTCAGTAAAAAGGAGAAACTCAAACATCGCCTCTGTTGCACTCACCCAGTCGCGATAGTCCAGTACAGCACCCAGCTCCCTCAGACACGGCATCTTTCCCAGGAACTTGATGATCTCTCGATTGAACATCCACTGTCGCCAAATGACGCTAGCCCCTGGTAACTCCACACTTCCCCTCTCGCCGCTTTCGATCAGAAGTTTGCTCAAACTAGTCCGATGTCTGCGTATCACACCATTGAATATGGCGTCCAAAGACACGCTTGCAGGATTTGTAGAAGTGTGCAAGAAGAACACCGACTCCAGACTGTTTGGTCGAAGCGTTTCCTTGATGAATGAGATCAACGAAGACGTTACTGTATCCGTTGAGATGTGTTTCAGATTCAGCCTGTATGTCTTTTCTGATCTCAAGTGTCTGCTCGATGGTTGTGAGGTAAGGTCGACCAATCCGGTCACATATTTTGGTTTGGTAGACGACGGACTAGACGCGAATTGGCGACGTAAAGCTTTCCACAAAAGTTCGTGATTGTAACAGTGGAGTAAGGTGAGAGTGGTCAAGATGGACCAATCGATGGCGTTCAGCATTACAGGAATTGACAAGGGCACATCTTCCAGCTCGAGCGAATCTAGCAAAAGCTTTCTCGATAATTCTGATGGCTGGTCGTCATCCTCTTGTGAAGAACTCTTGCCTTGCGTGTCCGGAGAATCCTTAAGACGATAAGGTAGTGTGACTGATGAACGCTCAATGGTAGTGCTCGAGAGTTCATGTGTGGCTAAACCAGATGTCGAAGTCTTGGGAGTAGCCTGAATGTGCTCAACACTGCTGATCGTTTCGTCGTCAGCGCCGACCTCTAATAATGAACCCGTCATGCCTGCTGCTATTGTCTCAGAGCTCAGAAGACCATCATCAGGGACAACAGTCGATGTATCCAATGTGCTGTCGAGGATGCTTGAGATTCGCGAGGTGCCAATGGTTACATTAGACCTTCGCCTCAGTCGACTCGATCGTCCAGCCCGAGATTCAACAGATCGCAGGTCGAAGATCATGCCTGTCAAGATTCCGAGAACACCTGCCAGACGCTTTTCGCCGATCGTGATGCATGACATGACAGGATTGGCTCGGTCGATCTGTTGGACATCATCACCTTCCCAAACATAGTTGAACTCTCTGTGCTTGGCAAGATTTGCGATTCCAATCCGCAACTCGCGTAGCTTATCCACCGAGCGATGAATCAGAACACTCAGCTCGTCGAGGTACTGAACTTCATCGATGTCTAGCACACTTAAACTTTTTAGTGGAGGCAGTATAGAAAAAGATGGATTCTCGACATGGTTCAAAGCACTCAAGCGAGGAGGTGCATCGCCGCGTTGGTGTGGGACATGGACAGGAGGGCTACGAGGCTCGGCATAGTTATCGTGCCAACGAACAGCGACTCGTTCTAAGCGACAAGGCTTGTCGTCTTCATGGTCGGCTAATGACGAGAGTGCGTCCCATACAGCACTAAGTACGCCAGTGGGCATATCCCATGTGAAAGACTCAAGGCTTCGCATCCGAGCCACTGCTAGTGCGACAAGAGTACCAAGCATCTTGCCACCCTCTTTTGTGATGAGGTCTATTACAATCAGGTTAGCACGTTTCTTACAGAAGTAGAATTCGAGCTGTGGAGTCTGCTCTGATGCAGCCGGTTGCTTTGCAATGGATCAAATTTTAGGAACCAGAAGAGCAAATAGCAAGCCAGCAGATGGCAAAAATCAACGACTCACAATCCTGGACCCACTCTGATGGACCATTGCCTAACGAGAACTTTTTGGTAAAGGAAGCAAAGTGGTTGCCGCGACGTCTCCTTATCCGTTGATCCATAGACTGACCACGACGATTGTCAAAAATCTCCTCTGCCATGACCAAGGTAGAGAGGCCATAAGTAAGAGCATCGACGCCGGCTCGTGGCTCTGATCCAGTAGCATTGTCAGGCCAGACAATGTCGAATCTGCTGTAGATGTAAGGTATGGTCAGAGCATGAAGTGTCGAATGGCAGAGAGCAAGAGAAGTCAAGTCATTCGTATGATTCAGCTGTTGCGACAAGTCAGTCGATATGCGCCGATGCTGTTGTGAAACGACATGCCTCTCTCAGGATGGCGTTGAGGATCTCTACGGGCAGATCGAGCAGATGCTTTGGCCGTGTTGCCTTGCCGGGTCCTGTAACAAGAACGCCATCGATATCCTGGCTGAGCAAAGAAGGATTGTGGTTGGTCATAGTCGCATGTCGGCGTCCACTTTGGTGACTTTCAGAGGATGCCATGGGCTTGTCTTATGAAGGACGCATGCCAAAATACCACCCCAATGCTTTTTTACTCGCCTCTACAGCAACGAAGCGCACTGCAGGCCAAGAATATTGTTGTACACAAAGGAAAGACCAATTATTTACATGTGAATGAGATGAAAGTCTAGCACGCGTAGGATGCTACCTAGGGTCAAATGCGCACAGACAGTCGCGGGGATCAAACGGCGCGGCTCGGGCGGGTGCTTGTTTGCTACCAACCTTTCGAGACATCACTCATCCGAAGCTAAGTCATCGAATTGCACACTTGCGTTCCTTTTCGAGTATGAATCTAATTATGAAGATAGCTTTCAATAGGGGTTCGTCTGCGGAAGCCACAGCGAAAGTGTTGTGCATTTCTATAGCTACACTGTGACAGTCTTTAGCACACGGGAAGGTCGTAGCACCAAGAAGCCACTCTGCCACTCTAGAGTATTTACCACCATTCAGTCGACCTCCCATCTCCTCCAGACTCCTATGTCGACCGTGTCAGGTGCATCTGTGAATGTCTCAATCTCGAACATCTCTCCTTGCGAGTCCATAGGCGTAAACATCCGTTCGATGACCAGCCACACCTTGCCCATCTCTTGTGGTGAGAGATCAATCTCGCCTGTTCGTACTCCAGCGGATGAATCGCTATATTCGCCATTGGAGCTGGCAATCAAGATTCGTCGCTGAGGTCCCGTGCCTATCTCCAATGTAACACGGATCATGCTTCTTTGCCGACTCTGGCCCGTCTTTGCAGTCTCTTGCAGGCCCGCCTGCTGAACTTGCTTGACGAAAACATCGAGTTTGGTAAGACGTTTAGGCGCGATTGGTGCTGCTAGCATACGTTGCTGTCCTTCGAAAATTGCTTTGGCCCAAGCGCGTCCCAGTCGTCCTGCACCTTGCCGTGGGAGTATCGTAAGTTGTGTAGCCACCATACTGTCTACTCGCAGCCTAAAGTTGCCTTTCTGTCCAGCTTCGAACGTAGAGCAGATGATTGTATAAGTGCCTGCTTCAAGCTCTGCGTATTGTGCTAAAGCACATCCACGGCGATAGTCTTTCGAATCGAACACAATATCCTTGGACCTCACTGCTTGAACCCGGGAGCCTCGACCATGCACCAATTTGACATGAACGTGCAACTGCTCCACGTCCGTCTCGAGAAGCAATGCGATTGGTGTTCTCGCAGGGACAACAATGCTGAACTGCGGATTTTGTGAATACGTCGGCGAGTGTGCGTTACCACCTGCAGTCTCGTCCGTCCAAGCGGCGGTGATTGTCTTTTGACAAGAAAACTTGTTGGGTGCTTCATCGAGTGCGATGCGTTGCTCCGCAAAAACAGAGAGGGTGAAAGTGTGAATGGTGGATCCGAGGTCTTGTTCAACTGGGACAATCGTGTATTTTTTGCCGGCTTCCATGTTATCCAGACGAAGAAGAGTTTGTGGGGAGTCCACGAAAGGTCCGCGGTGCAAAGCCCCATCACTGAGGTAGACTTTCGCGCCATTGTTGTCGAACAAGTATAGGCTGATGTATTCTGGAGGATGGTCGTTTTCTCTTCCATCCTTGAAGTGCCTGCTCAGAAGAAACCATACAGTACATGGAGCTACCACAGACACGCGAAATTGTTGGTTGTTGCCGAAGTTCTTGTACTTGCTGCTCAAGGATGATGCTGACAAGTCCCAGGCGAAATGGATGTCCTGACGGTAGTTGAAGAGTCCTGGGTTCCAATTTAGATAGATGGACTCGAAGTATTGCATCACACTGTTAAGATCTATCCAAAAAGTGCCGGGTGTTAGCTTGTCATCCTGATTCAACAGATCTCGTGATGAGGGGAGGACTTCTTCGTCTTCATCATCTTGATTATCAACAGGAGACCTAGGGATGCTTCCTCGCCACGACATCCCTTCGCACCAGGGATTCTTGACGAGCATCAGCTTCTGTCCATCGACCTCTCTCATGTCCAATACGGCGTAGTCATGTTCTCCTGCAAGACCAATGGCGCGCTCGGTGCGACTAGAGATTTTGCCAGTGCCCATGGTTATGAGGACGTCGCCGTATTGATGCGACTTGAAAATACGCTTCCAAATGTTATTGGGAATGGTATCGTCACTGTAAAATTCATGTTAATGAGAGAAGTTTTCGATGTCATTGAGATGATTGTCTGGGCATACCTTTGCAAGAATATTTGCTCAGGAATCCAACCACTCAGAATCCAAAGATCGGTACCAGAGTTGCTGCCTGGAAAGTCGTAGCTGCCTCTGACTTTGAGATAAGCCTTTTCGATCAAGGCAGGCCATAGCAGACTGGGGTTGTGACGATCAACGACATGCAAGACTCGCGATGATTTCGATACGGGGAGAAAATCGTCGATCTCGACTCTTCTGTGGGTTCCGTTGAAGTTGAGCTTGAGAGTATACTTGCCGTTCGGAGACAAGATGGGACGTCCCTGGTCAGCGTCATAGGGAAACATCATGGAGCCCAGAATCTAGCAGTGAATCAGCTACATGTGGTAGATGGTTCCTCCATCAGCAGCACATACCTTTGCATGGCCTCTTTCACCGCGAGCAACCAGAGCACAAAGACTTGCAACAACTGAACAATCGGTGGCGGCATCTTGGACGAGATCAATGGTACGCGACGAGCTCATGGTGGGACCTGCTTGTCTCTCTTGAGGTGTGTACCATGCCGGCGGCGGAAGAGCCTCAGCCGCACGTTTCCAATCGTCGAACACTTCGAGCTGTGCAGAAGAGAGACGCAATCTGGGCTTGTCACTACTCATCCATCAGTGTCGATCTATGAGTGAGCGCATCAAGAGCTGAACGCACGTGAATCGCTCCTGACCATCCGAGAGTTGGAAGTCTGAGTTTTGCGGTGCGCCAGTCCATGGAGGAAATTTGAAGCCATTGAGCTGAGAAGCTTTTAGAAGTAGAATCTGCTCTGAAGTAGGCAGTCTACGATCTGACTTCGGCTCGACCAGCTTGCGCACTCTAGTGATATCAATTTCGGAGCGAGGTACCCATTCGCTCGCAACTTTGATGCGTTGTGCTTCATCAAGAAAGAAATCACACTTTTTCCTCATCGATCTCTTAGTCTCTGAGTCTTGTGATAGTCTCATGGCATTCATGGCGTGCTGGGCGGCCTCGATGGCCATCTCGAGTGCAGCATCACGGGATGGCGCAGAGGGGATTTCATGTTCAAGTGTCTTAGATCTTGTCAGCCTTGTTGGATATATGTGTTTTTGTCACAAACCTGAATCTTCGACCTCAAGGTCGAGATGTCTTCAGAGGAAGTCATCCTCGAGACCCATCGGCAACACAGGATCTCGAATCGCGCCGGATGTGTTTATTCAACTTGATTGGCGCATGTGATGTTGACGCAAGGTGGGGGCGCTTTTTCGGGCTTGGAAACGCTGCGGCTTTGAGCTTGGATTGCCGCGTTCCCCAGATTTTCGAGCAAGAAGCTCGTTGGCATCCTCCTTGTGTACTAAAGTATGTAACGCATTTAGTTGCAAAAATGCATAATACTATTAGGAACAAGGATAGTGTCCACTGAGAGACGACATCTTTACAGCTCTCTTTGGTCATGCCCCTGCTTCTGAAAGGAATCTTGCCTTTTGATAGTATAGAAATGCTCTTTGCTATTGTCGGAGTGTACTGGGGTTGCAGACTTTAGCGCGGGGAGGTCATGCCGCATGCGGAACCAACTCGGAATTGACTCTTGTGAGAAGACATCTTCTCGTTCCGCCCATCTCGAGAACACGCTTCGCTCTGTGATTGCGAAGGATTTGGCGAAGAACAGATCGTTCTAGACTGAATTTATTGATCTTTCAGAGTGTTGAAGAAGAAACCTTTCACCTGAAGCTAAGTGATGGGCCTCAATTCTCAACAGTGTCTGCAACATCCTTATCTGCTTGTGATAGAGTAGCCGAAAGACCTCGGCAAAAACAATAATTCGGGGGGTGACGTTGGTTGCAACACCGACCGAGGTCGCCATACACACCCTTCAATCGTACAAACAAACTTGTGCTCCCAGCTCCGAGCACCAGAATTTGAATCCGGAGATCAGGCAGATCGCAACTTGTCAGGAACCCGGTAGCCCATCGACAGACACGGAAGTTATAACTCCCAGCCCGTCTGTCTATCCTTCTACCTACCAACTACCCTCACAAGCCCGCTCGACCGAATAATGGGCGTTCAATCCAAGGAAGCCATTCCGCCATGGGGACTGGCAATCGCTGGTGCGACTGGCGCTCTTTTCGCCAACGCTCTTGTATACCCGCTGGACATGTATGAAGCCTCATTTCTGGTCAAAGGTGTTCCAGCTGCTAATCTGCCGGCAGTGTCAAGACGCGTCTGCAAGTTCAAGTGAAGAGAAGGCCGGAAGATGTCTCGACTACCACAAATGACCGACACTACGAAGGCACCCTGCATGCAATCAACTGTATCATCGAGGACGAAGGCTTAGCAGGTCTCTATTCGGGCATGGTTGGTTCGCTTCTTGGAGTCGTAAGCGCCAATTTTGCCTACTTCTACTGGTACTCGTCTGTCCGAAACTTGTACTTGTCACGAGCCACCATTCCAGGACCTCCCTCGACCGCCATTGAGCTCAGCTTAGGTGCAGTCGCCGGAGCACTTGCACAGCTCTTCACAATCCCAATTGCAGTCGTTACGACGAGACAACAGACACAACCAAAGGGAGACAAGAAGGGCATGTTGGAAACAGCAAGAGAGGTCATCAACAGCGAGGACGGCTGGACAGGGTTGTGGAGAGGTATGAAGGCGAGTTTGGTGCTTGTTGTGAATCCAGCCATCACATACGGTGCATACCAAAGACTCAAGGACGTTCTCTATCCCGGCAAAGTAAACCTCCGACCACACGAGGCCTTCTGTAAGTTGCGAATGCCATCTTGATACCACCAGCGCGACTCTAACACCAACAGTACTCGGCGCAATGTCCAAGGCACTAGCAACCATTGCTACCCAGCCACTCATCGTTGCAAAGGTTGGTTTGCAATCCCGACCACCACCTGCTAGAATGGGCAAGCCTTTCGGTTCTTTCCTCGAAGTGATGAAGTACATCATTGATCACGAAGGCCCTACGGCTCTCTTCAAGGGCATCGGTCCTCAGATTTTGAAAGGCTTGTTGGTACAAGGCCTTCTGATGATGACAAAAGAAAGAATGGAACTCATGTTCGTTCTTCTCTTCAGATATGTGCGCAAGCTCCGGGCAGAGAAGCTGCAAAAGGTTGCAGAGTTCGCAGCCGAGCAGGCGAAGAAAGTCGCCCCTGTCATGATGAAGTAGACGAAATGTATGGGCGTTAGGGGCTAGGGTCGATATATCGTTCGCAACTTTGTACAGACAGTATCCAATCATGTCTTCGAACCTTCTGAAGGAGTGTCCGAAGAAGATAGAAAAGTGGATAACCTCGCGATAGCAACATGTGCAGACACTGTCATGTATGATTGTGCAAGGATTAAAGCATCCTTCTCGGCAAAAGAAGTATTCTTGATGAGTTCATCCAGTACTTCATGGCCTAGTAGGTCCGACAGGTGATACTGTGAGATACTGGGATCCGAGAGGGATTGCGGCTGACTTTCTTTACGGAGATGCAAGATGCATGCCGACGAAGGACACTCTTTGATAGACTCAAATGGGATGACCAGCTTTGCATTTGGTTTGCTGAGAAGCCAGGTCAATATACGAACCACAGAAGAACGTAGCTGAGAGAGGATGATGTCGTCCATCTGGCTAGGCCACTGATAGTCATTTCTGTTCTTCAAACCAAACTTGAGGTCATGGCCCAGTAAGCGCTGCCAGTTCTTCTTCTGGTCAAGACTTTTCAGGAGTTGACGAGAATTGAGAATGTAGGCGCGTGAAGTCTGTCGAGACTTGTCAACAGGAGCGAGGTATGGAACAAGTTTGTCATTCTCATGTCGACGGAAAACAGTAGCAAATGGCAGTAGATGATGCGAAGGCAGTCTGGCGGCCGTGTAGTTACATTGGCGAACAGGAGTAGCCAGGGCATTTGCATACGGGTTGGCAGCTACTGCTTTTCGGAAAGGCGTCAAAGATTCAAGCGGCTGTTGTTCGCGAGCAGGCCTTTGCTTGGCTGGTTGCAAAGCAGGAGACACAGGCAAGCCATGATTGTTGGTGAGAGGTGTGCGTCGACCACGAGTGTTGGCAGGCGCAAGGTGGGAATTCCATCTACACCATTGTCTACTTGACATTGAGACGTGTATCAATCGAGATGACAGCGACTGGCAAGAAGGCTTGGAAGAGTCTGAAGATTCATGTCACATGTCATGGATGCCCGATGATGGTCGGCGAGCCGAAGCCGACGGGAGCCTTTCCCAAAGGGGTTGTTTAGAAAACAAAGCTCCATCTCCACTTTCGCGTCGTCTGTCTTCAATAGCTGTAATCATTCTGTCGCCCTGCATTTTTCCAACAATATTTTGTTCGAGTCGCATTCGCCAATCCGTGTCCGAGCGAAGCGCCGACTAGCCCACCATGGCTTACAACTTTGTCGACACTCCGCGCACCGACATGGCCGACTTGACACGCTTCGATGCCGATGCTCTGTCTTTTTCTATGGAGCAACCCTTTCCCTCACCCTCCAAGGACCCCAAGAATGACCTCGTTCGCCAAATGAAGTCCCGCCAGGGCGCTGCACAGTCTATCAAAACTCCACGCGCTCGAAACAGTCTAGTCAATGCCAGGAACGGTCCCTCCAAGAACGAATTCACTCCTCTGTTGAAGAGTGCCGCACACAACCGCTTCCGCTCAAGAGAGAACAAGGAGAATCACAACGACTTGCTCAACAGTGTCTTGAGTGGTCGCGCTCCTGCCACGCCTGCTTACCTCAAGCCCGGCTACGTCGAGTCTCACACACCAGGACTGCCTGTCAACAGCAGTATCATGGATCACGATCACACTGGTAGTTCTCAGGGTGAAGGCACACCCGTCCCACCCGCCATTGCGAGTAGCAGCATTATGTCTACACCAATGCCTATCCTGCCCCAGAGAGATGGTGGTCTGGTAGATCAGGGCAACGTCCTCACGCTGCGCGAACAAGAAGCCGTGAGTGTTACAAGTTACCCGCGCTGTTAAGTGATAGATGCTGACCCTCACTCTACAGAAACTCGACGCCGTGACGAAAGAAAACTTCAATCTGAAACTCAAAATCCATTTCCTCGACGAGAACCTGAAGCGCACTGGAACCGAATATCAACAAGAAGTCATCAAACAGAACACCGAGTTGAAGACCGACAACACCCAACTTTCCCACGAGCTGAAGAAGCAGAGAAAAGCCATCGAGCGCGCCGAGGCAGAATTGGAGCAATATCGCCAACAGCTTCGCGATTATGCCGAGAAGATCAAAAGAAGGCACACGGACGACATAGTCAAGGAAGAGATGGAGCGTTTGCGTCAACAAGCCGAGAAGAATCAGAATCTGGCAGATGAGCGAGAAGAGCAGATCAACGAGCTACAGCACAGACTCAACAACGCCGGAAACTCTTCGAACGAGAAGGTCAAAGACCTGCAAGATGATGTCGCCGATCTCGAAGCCGAGATTCGTGCGAAAGAGATTGACCTGGACACAAAGGACGAGCAGATTGAGAAACTTCAAAAGAAACTCAAGGAAGCACAGTCTGATGATGGCGAAGCTGATGGTCTGCGCGAAAACATTGCCGACCTTGAGGCCGAAGTATGCGCCAAAGAGGAGGAAGTTGATTCGAAGAACGAGGAAATCGAGTCGCTAAAACAGAAGCTCAAGGAAGTTCAGACCGATGATGAAGAGCTCAATGGCCTTCGTGAAGACGTTGCAGCACTCGAAGCCGATCTTGAAACCCGAGAACGCGAGCTTATCGAACACCGCGAGGAGATCGAGGAACTGAGACAACAAATCAGAAGCGCTCAGAACACAGACCGATCAACGAAGAAGCTTCGAGGTAGCCTGGAAGAACTGGAAAATCAGCTCAGAGAAAAGGATCAAGTCATCGATCAGAAGCACAACGAGCTGCGTGCGCTGGAGAAGCGATTGCAGACATCAGAAACAGCTCACAAAAGCGAGATGCGAGAGATGGAAAGCGAACTACAGGAGAAAGACTTTTCACTTGAGCAGAAGGACGGAGAGATCAGGGCTTTGCAGGATCGCTTACAAACTGCACGAGGCAGTTGGGACGCAGAAGCCATGCAGACCGATGCTCGTTTGCAAGAAAAGGATCAGCTTGTCTACGAAAGAGAGTCGCAACTTCGTGAAGCTACACGCCTGGTCGAAGAGCGCAACCGTGAGATTGCAGATCTCAAGCAAAGTCTCAAGTCTGTCGAAAACGGTAACAACACACAAGCTCAGCAATCCAGACAACAAGCCGACCAGATTCGACAACTCCAGGAACGCTTGCGATCCACTGAAGCCAGCGCAGGCGCCGAGAGAGATGAGAAGTCAGACATCATTGCTTCGAAGGATCGCGAGATCTGCAGCTTGCAATCGAGACTTCGGGGTCAAGAAGGAGACGAAAGCAACGAAATCAGACTCAAGACCGAGCATATCGAGCAGCTCGAAAGGGACATACAACTGAAGAATCAGCAAGCTTTGCAGTTAAACACGGAAATGCGTGCTCTCAAAGATCGCATGGGTAACATGGAGACACCGACAAAGAAGAATTCTATGCTTAGCCAACAAGCAGAACAGATTCGCAACCTCCAGCAGGCTCTTCGTGCTTTGTCAAGCGAAAAGGACGCCGAACTAAATGAGCTTGAGAAGCATTTGCAGTCTGCCGAAACCGAGCTAGATGCCCACACCAAGAAGGTTCAACAGCTGCAAGAGCGTCTCAAATCAGCAGAAAGAGATACATCCTTCGCCGGCCATATGGACGAAGATATGCAAGAGAAGCAAAAGACCATCGAGCAGCAAGAAGATCAACTGTTGGATCTGCAGACTAAGCTTCGCAGAGCCTTACAAGAGAAGGAATCTGAGATGATAACTTTCGAGTCGCGTCTTCGTCAAGCCAAGCAAGAAGCCGAACACGAGAAGCAGCAGCTCAAGCAAGACCATGAAGAGGCTTTGGAAGCGCTCGAAGACGAGATCATCGTGCTGGAATCGAACGTTGAAGACGCGCAGCGCGAGAAATCAGCACTGCAACAAAAGATTCAACTCCTGGAAAGGGATCTTGTAGCATCTAAACAGAATGGTACACCAGTACGCGAACGTAACGAACTGCGCTTGAAGTTGAGAAACGCCGACATGGAGCGAGAGAACCTCAAGAACCAGATACAAGATCTTGAGCGCGAGCTCGATGCAGCCTGGCAAGCCAAGGAGAATGGCACACCTGTGCGCGAGCGCAATGAGCTTCGATCGAAGCTAAGAGATTCACAAACCGAGATCTCCAAGCTTCAAAACCGCATTCAGTCTCTCGAGTTCGATCTGGAATCTGCCCAAGCCGACAAGACGATGGCTGATGAACGCATGGATCTACACGAGTCACTGAAGGAAGCCAAGATAGAAGCCGAAGACTTGCAGCTGCAAATATCAGAACGCGACAAGAAGATCGCCGCTCTATCCAAGAAGGAGGCAGAGGCCAGGGTCCATCTTGACGAGATGCGGGCAGAAATGGAACAGCTCCAGTCAGAAGTCTCGGAACGTGATACCAGAATCTCGGGTTACATGACCAAAGAACGAGAGCTCCGCACACAAATCCAAGAGTTGAGAGAGGCCAAGGTTCAATTACAAGAGCTAGAACTGCAACTCGGCGAGCGTAAAGGCAGCAGTTCTGGCCACGCAAGACGCGAGGCAGAACTCCGTGTTCAACTTCGCGATGCTAAGATCGAGGTCGAAGACTTGCAAGTTCAACTCTCTGAGAAGGAAGAGCGCATCGAAGTCTTGTCTCAGAAAGAAAGAGATCTTCGCGACAGAATCAAGAAGAGCCGAACGACATCTGACGATACACACTTCCTCGAGCAAGATCTCCGCGCCCAGCTACAGGATGTGGAGATTGAGTGTGAGAACCTGCAGAAGCAGCTTGAAGAGAGGGACACTCGCTTGCAGTCATCTCTCAGTCGTGAGAATGAGTTGCGCTCTAAGCTCAAGAATGTCCGTGGTGAAGTCGATGATACACGAACAATCAACCAAAGAGAGATTCGTGGTCTGATTGAGGCCAAGGAGAAGACGCACGCAAGCGAGCTCAAGGGACTTGCCAAACAGATTCAATATATGCGAGCCAAGTGTGAGCGTGAAGAGGCATTCCGCAAGGATTTGGTGTTTAGTAAGCGCTGGTTCCTGATGCAGGTGGAGATGTACGGTGCATGGTAAGTTCATTCCCAACGACTATGTGAGTTGCAAAAGCAGTATACTAACTTGATTCACAGCAACAAAGCAGATCTCAAGCTGCTCGAGGAAATGGGAGTAACACCCAAGACCAAGACTAGCGAACAGAAGCCTAGTCTGAGGTCAGTGGCATACATGATCATGGCTACTGTGCGTATGCGCAAGATGCAGGAAGCGTGGTCAGGCAACAAGAAGTTGCACGAGACATTGATGAAGAAGCTGGATGGCATGAGAAGGAAACAAGGCAAGACGCCGCTACGATGATTGATGAAAATATATATCTTGTTTGATGACAGCCGCCAATGGCAAGTCATTTTCTGTGTCTACCTCTGGATGTTTGGTTGGTGTTGCGGCATGGTACACTGGTTTTGGAGTATCAGGGAGTCTTGACAAGTCTACACGGCATTATAGCGATTGCATTTGAATTACATAGATCGCGCCTCTCAATTCGTTTGCAAAGCATCGTGAATGTTGTCAACCCATATAGAACCTTGCAGAGTTGGTGGTGGTGAGGAAGGGACAACAGGCCGCCAAGACCGAGAAATACGGAAGTTTTGGGGTCGACATGGCAGCACGCACAGAATCTTTAACGCAGCCAAGTTCACATATACCAACTCGAATCATATACAACATGGGTGTTCCTTTCGACTACGCGCCCGAGAGGCCAGAGCACATTGATGCCATCCTGAACGGACTCGACCGCTACAACCCCGAGACCACGACGGTTTTCCAGGACTACGTTGTGTCGCAATGCGAAAACCAGACCTACGACTGCTACGCCAACCTGGCCCTGCTCAAGCTGTGAGTGCCGCCTCTCTTTCTTTGCTCGCTGCTGGATTCTAGTCGATCTTGGTCTTGTTGCATGACGAACGACATACACGTTTCCTATTACCTGACAGGCGACCGGGGCTTGAATCACCTCATGCCTCTTGATGTCCAAATTATTAGCTCTATCTGATCCACAACCGTTCCTTCTGCGGATGCGCATACGTCTCGTTTCTTGCATGACCTCAAAACTGACTCTCCTGAACAAACAGCTACCAATTCAACCCCCACCTTGGTCGCGATGAGACCATCACCAACATCCTCGTCAAATCGCTTACCGTCTTCCCCTCGCCCGACTTCAGCCTCTGCCTTGCTCTCCTCCCTCCTCACGTTCTCGCCCCCAACCCAGCCGCCAACTCGCTCGCCGAGGCCGTACAAAAGCTCAACACCCTACACAGCCAGCTGATCGGCGCCTCGTACGACCAGTTCTGGTCCACACTTGACGGCGATGACCTCTACGCCGATTTGATCGCCGATGTCCAGGGCTTCGAGGAGTTGATGCGCATCCGCCAGGCTGTTGTCATCAGTCAGACCATGCAGAGTGTTGACCGTGCTGTTCTCGAGTCGTGGCTCAACTTGAACGGCGAGGCCTTTGACAAGTTTGTCAAGGAGGTTTGCGGCTGGAGTGTTGAGGGCAACACTGTCAGCATTCCCCTCAACAAGGAGAACGAGGCCAGAGGAACCGTTGTGCGCGAGAATGTCAAGTTCGACCGTAAGTCTTTTCATATACCAGACCGTAGTGTTGGAATGGCACACTAACAAGAGATTACAGAGTTCTCAAGAATGATCAAGAGAGCATACGAGCAGCCCGCATAAACGAAATGGGATGTACTTGGGTGACCTGACATACGAAAGCATGGCGTTCTACGGATTTTCTTCAACACGAAAAAGAGCCTTAGTGAATGGGCGAAAAGCTTGAAAGGGGGGATCTTTAGGGTGGGATTACAACGATCAAAAGTCGCATTACCACAACAACTCTTTGTATTTCGTGGCAAAGAAAGGAAGAAATGAGCTAGGCATAGAAAAAAGCGTAGTAGCTGTTTATATGCCCTTCCAAAACACATTTAGAAGAAACAAGAACAATGACTGTCAACGACTTCTTGTAACATTTTGACGCTGTACATTCGATTACGTCTGCTGAACTCGAAAATCTATCATGGTATCCAATCTCTTTCACTTCTTGCTGCTCAACTCTTCCCATTGGACTCCCACCCACTCCTCAAAGTAGCCAACTTCTCCTTCTTTCTGACCACGCTGCACACAATCCTTGGAGCACACTCCAAGGATGATGGTTCCCCACTCCATGCCCTCTAGACCCAGCTCCTCAGCCTCAAGCTCAACAATAGCATAAGGAGTAAGTTGCAATTCGAACAACCTCTCCGCACCACAGTTATTGCACTTTGGCATACCCGACTTGATAGCTGCAGTAGTCTTGACCTTTGCATTTCCAGCAGCAGCAGCAGCAGAATCTTGATGGGGAGCTAGTAGTTTTCCCACTGCATCGGTTTTGCTGTACAGCAAAGGCTGGCCTGCAAACTCGTATCGCAAGATTTGTTCGGGGTTTTGAGATAGACGGTCGGCGAAGCGTTGGAAGGCTTTGTCCATGCTGGACTCGAAGGCGTCTTTGACGTCCATGTCTGCGCCACCGCCAGAGCTTCCTTCGCCGGCATCAATGTCCATGTCTACGCGTGCTTGGGCGGGGATTTCTGGCTTTTCGGCGTCGAGGGTTTCGTAGTCGGCGTCGAGGTAGTACGAGGGGTAAGGTGGAGGGAAAGAGGATTGTTGGGGCCATGGCTCGCGGGGGCCTGTGGGTGCTTCGGAGCTGGGCTCGGGGGTGGAAATGCGGGCTTTTGAGGCGAAGGTCTCGGAGAGAGATGGAGCGGGTTGTGTAGGTGCTGGTGAGGGTGCTGCGGGCGAAGAAGCAGGTGCTGAAGAGAAAGGATTTGCAGGACGTGATGATGCGGCGCCTGTGGAGAAGGGGTTGATAGACGCGGAGGCAGAGGTAGGAGGCTTGACGCCGAAGAGAGATTCGCCCAAATTGGTCTTTGGCGCGGCAGGAGCTGGTGTTTCCTTTGGTGACTCTTCTTGCTGAGACTGTTTGGGTTTCTCGGACTCGACTGGGATGGCAGAGGCGCGAATTGCTCTGAAGGCTCTCACGCTACCAGTCTTCCTTCTACATGCCTTTCTCTTGCATGCCCATAGATATAATCGTCGTTCGTGGCCAGGGAAGCGGTCGGGCAGATCGCTGTTCAGTTGGAGTAGCAGAGTCAAGAGGTTATTACAGTTCTTGCATTTGGCCAGGTCGCCTGACGGTGCAGTCTTTTCGTCCAGCCATGTCTGCGCACTGTCGTCAATACATGTTTTCAGGTATACTGGACAAGATCAGCATACCGGATGTCCGCCCAACTGGCTGGTTGTGTCGTCTACTACATCCTTTGTCGCATAGCCGAGAAGGACGTTAGTCTCGGTAAAGTTGTCGTCCTCGAAATCAGAATCGCTGTCGTATGTTGCCATTTTATTTTGTGGTCGTGTTGATGTCTTTGAGAAAAATTTCCCCAGCGCTGAACACCCGCGTCATGTTGGCTCGGCACCGCGCCGACGCTTCACTGTCACATGCTATTTTGGATGCTAAAGTGGTTCAAACTAGACTTGGTACAATTTCGAGATGGGCTTTTGATTACGATTTTGTATGGATTCAATGATTTCCCCGACGCCTTGATATGCTTTGCGCCCTTGTATTGCACATTACTGCTGTTTAAGCATCTTTTTGGTGCTCCTTCAGCATTTCAGCGATCATCTGCTTGGCCTCTGCGATGAGCTCGGCTTTCTTGTCCAGTCCAACACTGTTGCCTCTTGAGTTCAGCAGACCGACATCCAAGTTTCCAAGACTGCCATTGGTTATGCGATCGCCATCCTCGGCAGGTTGTCTCTGTGCTTGTCCAGCCGGTCCTCTTCTTGCCAGACCTGAAGCCTCAGTTGCTGCTCCTGTGGTGCTCAGCGTCGGCGCCTCAGCAGCAATGATCCCTGCCTCCTCCAAAGCATATGCCTGACGGCGTAGTCGAGCCATGATGGATTGGATGTGTGTAAAGTAGGCAGTCGTATGTTTGGTGAAAGCTTCCTTGTGAGCGGCTGCAGAGTTGTCGCTTTGGACGTCTACCATGTCGTCGCCATCGGTCGAGGCAGCAGTCGGAGGGCGATTGGTCAAGGCATTGATTGCACCTCCAGCGCTGGACAATAGAGCGGGCACGTCGGCGTTGATGGCTAACAATTCGCGAATGCGCTCGGCGGGCGTCACGGTCGGCGGCGGTTGTGACTGCGACATTGTGATAACAGACTGAGCGTGCTTGCTGGCCTGCTTGTGACTGGTCTCTCAGCCCATCGAGTTTCTTCGTTGCGACGCGATAGAGAGAATGGTCGCAAGGAAAGATGTCGAGATGGAGAGGCTGAGAACGGCCAGAACACTCCACACTTCACGTCTCTTGCCAAGGCGCGTCTCTTTCCTCTCACTTTCATCGACATTATTCACGACTCATCTGTACGAGCACCGTCGCGTTTGTCGCATCCTCACTTGGCGCTTCCATTTCACTTGTATCATAGCCCGATATGTCGGGACCACCGCCTCAGCCGCAGAGGACGGCCAGTGTAGGACCTCAGAATGTTCCTCCTACTCCAGGACATCCTCCACAACAACCTGCACAACCCCAATCACAGCAGAACTTAAATCAAATTGTGAGTACTTTGTTTCTTTTCACTATCTTCTCGACTTTCGTTTTCGTTCAGTTGCGCCGAGAAGCTGCGAGTTGGTCGTGGTTTCCCTTCCTCTTTCATCGCTCGCTCGCATATATCAAACAACCAAACCAACGCGCTCGCACTATCTTCACATATACTTGCTTGCTCTTTAAGTTCAACACACTAGTACACTTAACTTCTTCTGTTATCACTCATTGAACCTACCCCGGATATATATCCGTATACTGCTTCCACGTCTTCATCCTGATCACCCATCCTACACCACACATCATGGGGAAGTACAAGGTTAATGGTCCTCAGGTACTCGAGTATCTAGCCAAGAAAGGCTACAACCGGACGGAAGCAATGTTGCGAAGAGAGAGCGCACATGCAGACGCTGAAGGTCGACCTATCATCCGCCGTGCCGAGGATGCTGGTGGAGAAATGTACGAAAAGGCCTACGAACTCTTACTGCGATGGGTCGAAAAGTCCCTAGATATCTACAAGGACGAGCTCGGTCGATTACTGTGGCCCATCTTTGTACATTCTTTCCTCGCTCTGGCCGCAAACTACTATCCTCGTCAATGCGCCAATTTCTTCAAAACTTATCGAGAACAATTCGAAAAGGAACACCAGGACGATATTCGCGCTCTACAAGCCATCAGTTTGCCAGAGCATGTTCAGAATAACCACATCGCCAAGCTCTATCGCGAAAACCACTACAGACTCACAATCACCGATCTGGCATACTCGGCCTTGTTGCAGTTCCTAGAAGCTCACGACACCGAGGGAGGCTCGGTCATCCTTAATCTAATCACAAATCACATCGAATTGAAGCACGTAGATCGAGTGGCTTCGGGAGCAGAGCGCAGTCTTGCAAGAATCCTCGCGAAACAGAGAGGTATCTCAGATGTGCCTGCTGAAGACGAGGGCATTCCTGGACACAATCCTGGTTCGGCAAACACAGATCGTAATGCGCCGCCAGTCTTGGCAAAACTCGCGCTCGCACCAATGCCCATGGAGGCAGACTTGATGGAAGACGTAAAGGCAGAGCTACAAGAGCATGATTCGCTACATCCACCTCCACCTGGCCGTAACACGCTCGTCGAAGAGTTCGAGCAGCGCATCAAGCAGGAGCCGAACGACGACGCACCTTCACGCGACCAGATCCCTTTCCCACCTTCTCTCGCTCGTGACGTTGCCATGGAAGTGCAAAGGATCAAGGAAAATCGCGACAGATTCAAGATTGAGAGCAGAACAGATGGTGTTGGCCCAGGTGTTAGTGTGACAATGTTTACCTACCACAACACCTTCGACAGGTATGTTTCTCAATGCGTCTCTGCCGATCAACGCGCTAACAGACCACACCAGCATCAATTGCATCGAGTTCTCTGGCGATGAGAAGCTTGCAGCTGTCGGAACGGCAGAATCCTACATCCGAGTCTGGTCGCTTGATAACAAGCCTCTCGTCTCTCCTCTTGACCCACCCACACAACAACCCTCTTCATCACGACGCTTGATTGGACACTCTGGCCCTGTCTATGGTCTCTCCTTCTCTCCATCCATCGCTCTCCCCGCAACTGGCAACAACGACTCTCAAACAACTCCTTCTCATCCTCGCTATCTTCTTTCATGCTCCGCCGACAGCACCATCCGCCTGTGGTCGCTTGACACCTTCACCAACTTGGTGGTCTACCGCTCTCATACCTCTCCTGTTTGGGATGTGAAGTTCTCGCCTTTCGGCCATTACTTCGTCTCAAGTGGTGCCGACCGAACAGCACGTATGTGGAGCACAGCACAGATTGCTCCCCTACGATTGTTTGTTGGCCATGACAGTGATGTCGAAGCCATCTCATGGCACCCCAACTCAGCCTATGTGTTCACAGCTGCAGGCAGTCCAGACCGCAGCATCCGCATGTGGGATGTGCAACGTGGCAGTGCCGTACGTCTGTTCACGGGCCACACTGGCAATGTAACCAGCATTGCCTGCGCACCTAACGGTAAACTCGTTGCAAGTGCCGATGACCGTGGAGAAATCCTACTCTGGGATCTGGCAACTGGTCGTCTAGTCAAGCGCATGAAGGGACACGGCCGCGGTGGCATCTGGACCTTGGACTGGAGCATTGAGAGCACAGTCCTCGTTTCCGGCGGCGCAGACTGCACAGTCAGAGTTTGGGACGTCCAACCACCTACCGTCTCGAATGGAAGTGACGCAAAAGCACTTGCTGATGGTGGCTTGAATGGTAAAGACGGAGGTGCTGGAGCTGGAGGCGCAACCACCAACAAGAACAAAAAGGCCAAGGATGTCATTGTCTCGCCTGACCAGATCAGCGCTTTCCCTACCAAGAAGAGCCCAGTCTACAAGGTCAGATTCACACAGATGAATCTGGTCATGGCTAGTGGAGCGTACCTGCCTTGAAAGGCAATATAATCGGGTCGGAAAAGGGGTTCATATGATGGCGTTATTCATCAAAAAATTGGGATGGAGGGATATTGTAGCAGCTTTAAGGCGCTCGAATGCAGATTGGCTGTCTTTGCTGTCAGATAGGAAGAACGAAAGAAGAATGGGCTTCAGTGTAGCACAATCAATGAATATACCGGTTCTCATCCGTTGCCCTAATCGTTTGGTCTTGTCTTGACGCTGTTTGTCTTGAGCCACAGCTAGACACCCGACCCTTTCACTGTATTGTTCTGGTAGGAACTGCCTAAACATCTCGAGGTCTGCTTGTTCATGTACAGTAGCAATGACCCTGGGTAAGCAGCTACCTACTCGGTCGGTTCGCAAAATGTTCTTCCAATGAACGACATGACTGTTACGCGTAGACTAGCGTCAACCTCTTTTCCGTTCAGTTGGGCTGCTAATTCATTCCAGAATGAAAAGATAGCTTGCAAGCCGCATAACAAGTTGACAAAGTAGGATTTGAAAACATACACGGCATCGAAATTGCTGCAAGAGTGTTCACGATGCTATTGGCACCAAACACACGAGAATCAGATGCTAGAAAGAGAAAAAGTATGCAGTTATGATTATAGCTGCCTGGTCATCCACACAGTATAAGTGTGGGCAATAAAAAGGGGGTTAAAGAAGTAAAGTAGCAGTAAAAAAGAAAGAGAAAAAGTCGCTCGTCAAGTCCTTGATAAGGTATGCAGCAAGTGCCAGACCAATCTCATGAAAAGCGCCGTGTGGAAGAAACCCCAGTGTCAAACCCACGCCATGCATCACATATCCTTCGTTCATATCAATAAAATGTGTTTGTGTCATGTAATGCCCCAGTGCTGTGCGCCATGAAGAAGAAACAAAGAAAGCCGGAAGAGGCCAAATGTTAAGGAGTGTTGAGAATCAGAGTGCAGACCAGCAGCGCTGGCTTCAGACGAACTCGTACTCTGCGTCCTCGGCATCCAAGAGCTTAGGCTTGACAGAGACATGGCCAAGGTTGTGAGCCTCCTCTTCATCGGCGTCAAGGATCTCGTACTCGTTGCGCACAAGCTTGTCGGTCTCCTTGTCTTCATACTGCTCCATGGCCTTTGCGAGGGCGGTATTGAGGATCTGGCTTCCATGAGAAGGGACGCGGAGGTTGTCAAAGCCGTAGAGGATCTCGGATGGAGTTGTGGCTTCGTCACCAGAGGTACCGCTGCTGTCTTCGGAGTTGCCAGCGTATTCATCGGCGTCGGCCAGCATCTCTTGCTTGCGAGCGATCTTCGCTTTGCCGGGAACGTAGACAGCGCAGAAGAGACCGCTCTTCTCAGCGTGACGGTAGGACTGGCTGTATCTTACGCGTTAGTATCTTTGTCCTAATCATCCCGTTGAAAGGAGACACGATGGCAAGGGCACATACGTCTTTGATCTCTTCACAGGCTTGGGGTTGTCGCCTCGGCCCTTCGTGAAGGCAGTGCCCATGCCCCATTTGGCCTTCTGTTCTGCATCGCGCTTGTAGTCCTGAGCAGCGCTGCGGAGGTCGGATTCAAATGCCTGCTCAGAAGACATGGCTGATGACGGCGTGTACCGGTATGAAGTGGAGAGAACTCGTTGAGGCGGGTAGCTGATCGGCGTGATGATGGTAAACAAAGAAGCTGAGAAGTGGAATGAGGTGAAGGGATGAAGCAGCAGTGAGGTTGTAGGTGCAAGTGTAGGAAACAGGTGTCAATGACGAGATGTTTCAAACAAAGGAAGTCAAATGGGGCCAAACAACAAGAAGGAGGGACGCAGTCAGATGCTCCCCGATCGCTCCTGACTCACTGGGGTAATGTGGAGTTGAGGAATACCCGAGTGGAATCCGATGATGAGATAAGGGCTGCGGCGTCGTCTTGTAACGGCGTCAGTACAGAGTTTAATACAGCTAAGACGCGATGAATGCAGATAGAGACACGGCGAGTGAGTCACTTCAAATGGTGTCTAGACAGAACAAAGAACAGGTCCGCATTGCTTTGATGCCTACGAGTTGAGACAGCTTCAGTTCACCGACGCCCGCTTCAGACAGGCTGCTGGCTGACTGCGGGGAGTGGACGATAAGGGAAGCCACGTTCGTATGTTGGTCATGCGTGCCTCTACGCATTCTCGAGCGTCATGTTTCCAGTCGCGGCAAGGCTCAAGCAGACCAAGTCCACGGCCCACGGGGGGTTGTGACTGGTTGTGGAACAAGTTGGCGGCGGCGGCCGGAAACGGGCACCTTGTTTGATGAGAGTGTTGTTGTGGTCATCCAGGCAACAAAGCGCACGTCATGTCTCGGCGTTGAGCTCGGCTTCTATTTATGGCTGGCGCTGTGCTTTGTGCTTGTTGTGCACGGCGTGCATAGCACATGGGTTGATCATTCTTCGTCGTCTTCGTTGTCTTCATCATCCTCGCTGAAGTCGCTGGGAAGTCTGTCTGGGAACCAGCCGTAGGTTGCAAAGTCGATCAAGTACTCTCCGAGAGATCCTCGGGTCACTTGTACTCCTTCAGCTTCGATGGCAGTTGCTTGCTGACGAGCTCCATTCGCGCCTCTGGACATTGTCAGATGTTGCTCTCTATGCATCCGGAGCTAGGAATGTCAATAACCTTGGACTGATGGCACCTTTGGAGTTGATGACTCTTTGCCATGGCACATTCGAGTTGTTGTAGTGAGCATCTGGCTGTGCTGTAGCAGAGAGAAGCGCTTTCAAGGACACACCCACTTGTCTAGCTGAAGTTAGCCTGTCCGCAACAATATCAGGGAACCCTGGTGCTGACCTCGGACATTCAGCTATGCAGAGTATCAGTAAGATAGGCTATGATTTATAGATAGCAAGCAGAGCAGCTTTACTTACGCTTTCCGAGTAGGCGAGCGATGTGGCCATAAGATGTGACCTTTCCATACGGAATTTCTCTTACTGCATTGTAGACAGCATAAGTCCAAGCAGCAGCCTCTTCAGATCGAGCCATCGTGGCATGTACTTGCATTTACATGTTAAGCTGTGAAGCACAAGAATAATGTTATGGAACGATCCCCGCGCATATGCAACGCCAAGTTTCGAGAGTGACCGTCATCTTTTGACTGACTGACCAAGAGCAACACAAACATCGTCTTTTCAACTCACATCAACAACATGGGTCTTGCCGACTACTTAGCCCAGAACTATCTGTCCGCCGATAAATCATCCAAAGGCAAAAAGCGCAAGAGAAAGAACGCCGAAGACGCAGGCTTGATCATCGCCGACGACCATGTTAGCGGCTTAAGCAAATCACGAAATGGCGACGACGACGATGATATTCCTATGATCGTACCGGGAGGCGCAAACATCAGCAAACGAACTACAACTTGGAAGACTTTCGGCAAAGCCGCTCCCTCAAACAATGAACAAGCTGCAGCAGATGCTATCCTGGCCGATGCAGCTGCTGAGACACAAGCGCGCAACGCTGAAGACGAAGATGCGCCTGCTGTAGTAGGGGAAGATGAGGATATGGACTACTCGGGACCCACGATGGCGTCAGGCGCAATGGCGGGTCTGCAGACGGCGGAACAGGTTACAAAAGCCTTGAAGAGAAAGGAGCGTGAGGAGAAGAAGGCGATGCAGGAGATGGGCTTGGATCCTACTGGCAAAGCACAAGAGACCATATACCGTGATGCGTCAGGTCGCATCATCAACGTCGCCATGAAACGCGCCGAGCTGCGACGTCAGGCCGACGAGGAAGAGAGAAAAAAGGCCGAGGAGGCCGAGAATCGACGCGGTGATGTACAAAAGAGGGAGAAGGAGGCACGCATGCGAGAGTTGGAGAAGGCAAAGACAATGTCGCTCAGTCGTTATGCAGACGACCGCGAGCTGAATGACGAGCAGAAAGAGCAAGAGCGGTGGAATGACCCAGCATTGGCTTTCCTGAGCAAAGGCACGACAAAAGGATCCAAGGGCACCAAGGGGAGAAAGAAAACATATACAGGTGCCTTTGAGCCCAACCGCTATGGAATCAGACCTGGATATCGATGGGATGGCGTGGATCGTAGCATTGGCTTTGAAAAGAGATGGTTCGAGGCACGCAACCAACAGCAAAACATCAAGGACTTGCAGTATGCATGGCAGATGGACGAATAGATGCTTTACGACAGCTCGACTATATTACCACAACAGCTCCGCATCCACTACGGGCGCTATGTCGTCGCTATCGAAGTTCATGCCACTCATATCGAGCGGTCTTCGATGCCAGTACTGTACAAAAGTAAGGGCTGCATCCTCGCTATCGAAACCGAACAGATATGACTGTCTGGCCTTGCGTCTCTCACGACCACCCGCCGGTCTGTCGAAGTTGTCCTCCTCTTCCATTGGGTTATCCATCTCAGCAAGTTCTTCAATCTCTTCCAACCAGTGGTTCCTGATCTTAGTTCCACCTTTATCCAGGCGATTATTTGCGCTGAACGGCGAAACATTCTTCGGTTTTGGGTCCCAGGTTCGGTATGCAAGATCACCAAACTCGCGGTTCCATGGTATTCTTCGTTCTCGTTCCACCTTCCCTAGCACACCTTTGACCATGGTGATAGGTAGCTGAGGACCTTCGAGGCGAATCGTGACAATGTATGGTTCTCTGAGAGGGCCCTTGACGATATCCGGATAACCTAAATTGTGAATGATGTCGACGATCGAAGGTGAAAGTTGCATAGGCAGAGGCAAGAGATGCAGAACACGGGATGGAGGAAGAAGGGTGTAAGTTTGCAACAGAGAATCAATGTCTTGACCATTGAGGTGGTATCCTGGTGGCGGAGGTATAGGCGATGTTAGACTGGACTGGACATGCCTTGAGGCGAGGGAGTGTAAGGATATGACATGAGTGCGGTATGCATTCATGGCAGCGCGTGAGCTGAAGAGAATGAAATAGAAGTTTGCGCGCTCCAAAGTACTTGTATTGCGTCCTGGCACGACCTTGACAATATCGGCTTGGTCCAGCGTCCAGCCTTCGATATGCAATCCTTGTGGGATCAATCTTGTGAAGTCATCCTCGACCAGAGTCTTGCTTGCATTTCGTAGCATAAGTACACCTTCAACACGCTGGCGCCTTCTTCTGTCTGACGCTGGGGTCGGCTCCGGTGCAGCGGATTCAGGCGTGCGATTCCACCAGTTGTCGTTGTTCGCTTTTCTGGGCTCGCGCTGCTCTGGTCGCGGAGTCTTCGGTTTGGGCAGGGAAGCGCGGACGTCTAGTCGTGGAATATCGCGTTCTTTTGGACGAGTCGAGGTTTGGGTTTTGGGTTGAGCTTCTTCTGGAAACAGCTCTTCCATTAGAGAAGGTCTCCTTGATTGTTTTCCCCTTCCATCCTGAGCAGAGTCCCTCGATCTGTCCGAGGCTCTGGAACTGGCGCTTCTTGATCCTCTTGGATTGAGGGTAATGCATCTCCCATGGTATCCAGGTCGTAGAAAGGGCAGCCGTGTATTCGTCGACTCGGAAACATGTCTGCTTTCACGAGGGAGCCATCTCAGGCATGACGCTCGCAGATAGACTGGTTGCGCTGCCGACATCAATTGTCGCACCCTCAAACTTTTGCTGAATTGGCCTCGAGCTTCTTGATGTGTCGCTTGCATGTGAAATGTCCACCTCCGTCTTGCCCGCAATTTTTGCTTACTCAGCAGCGGTTCAGTTAAGCATTCCAGCATCAACTTTTCTATGAACAAGTTGCCAACAAATGATAGCTGGTTTTGATGCGAACATAATTCTTGGTACGGAAACATGATCGTCCTCTGAATAACTTGATTCTCATCATCTCCCACGAATGCATAGAGCGATGAGTAGACTATAAAACTGCACAATGCTGTCCGGAAATACCGTCATGCTCATTGAGAGCTTTTATCCACTAGCTCTGCCCGGCCGAACTTCTGAAGTGAAGACATTTGTGTACTTCAACAACTACACGTGTGATGAAATGCTGTAGAGAGATAATTGCTGCATTGCTCTTGACTCGGCCAACTACCTGGGCTGACTAAGCCAAGACTTCTATACACCTGAATCTTTACAAAAAATTCGTCCTCGCAAACCGCAAAGCAACAGCAGTGCCTAAGAAGTAGACGCCATGGCGGATTCTACTCTATTCACTGTGAGGCCATTGCCTCCTACAACTTCACTGGATGGCGCCTTCCGAGTGCACCTCACAGCAAAAGACCTGGATCTTCTGGGACTAAAACTCGGCGAACTTTGTACTCTACATTCAGGCGATGGCTCATCCGCGGTCGGCATTGCCTGGAGATCCATGGACACAAGCGTAAAACCTCAACTTCACCCTGTCAAATTGTCTGAGGCCATGCGCGACGCATTTGGCTTCAAGCTTGGTAGTCAAATCACCATTGAAAAAATCAACGCAAAAATCGCCCATGCCGATCGTGTCGTTGTCATCGATGTTTCTGATAGCGAAAAAATTGATCTTACCAAGGACGACAGAAGCTGGAAATGGCGTTGTGGTATGGCTCTGGGTAACGTCGAGGCAATCACTACTGGGGTGGCTTTCGAGGCCTCATCTCGTAAAGGACTGAGGAAGCGCTTCCTTATTGAGCACATCGAATCGAGCGAGACTAGCAAAACGTCAGCCTTGTATCTGTTCGACGACAGAAGTCAGATCGTCCTCCAAGATGAAGCATCTGCTGTAACACCTGAGGCACCCATGCCCCGTTCGATGTCAGTGACGCCTGAAGGAATTGGTGGTCTGAACAAGCAAATCGAACTCCTCAACAAACGTCTGTCACGATTGATCGGTGATATCAGAGGAAAGAGGTTGCCACCTCAGGTCCAACGCAATGGAGGCATCCTTCTCTACGGTCCTGAAGGAACTGGCAAGACACTGCTACTCAATCATCTCTCTGAACAAGCACCCTGGAAGAAGGTCATCAGAATTGATCAGAGTGCATTGGCTGGAACGTCTAGCAAGAATCAGCTTTCTGTACGCAATCTTTTCGCCGAAGCAGTGGCTCACCAACCCAGTTTGGTTATCATGGACAACCTCGAAGCAATCGCTGGTACACAACAACGTGATTTCAATGCAAGCAACCTCGCACCCGCTTTGGTCGCCGAACTCGATAGATTGCGGAACACACACGTCTTGGTCGTGGCTGCAGCACACAACCCTAACGACATTGACAAATCTTTGCGTACACCTGGACGCCTTCGTTACGAGATTGAGATACCCATTCCTGATATGAGAGCAAGGATTCAAATCCTCAAGGTCATGCAAGGAGAGACTGGTACTGCTGAACTTGCCGAGACTATCGGGGAGCGCACGCATGGTTTTGTCGGACAGGATCTCGAAGCCCTCTTCAACAATGCCCTCGAGCATGCTCTTGACAGATATCAGGAGACGACCACGAACTGGCTTCCCATCCAGCGCACTGGCGATGATGATGACTCGCAACGAACGTTGGTTAATGGCATGCAAAATTGCAGTATCATCGACAGACCTCGCACTTCTGATACCGATGATACGGATGACGGTGATCTTCAAGTAACACTTGCTGATTACGAGAAAGCTTTGTTGGAAGTTCGTCCGACAGCCATGCGTGAGATTTTCCTTGAAACACCCAAGGTATTGTGGTCGGACATTGGAGGTTCAGGTGATGTTAAGAAGACATTGAATGAGGTCGTGGAATGGCCTCTCAAGTTTGAACAGCACATGCAGGCTTTGAGCTTGACTCCCCAGAAGGGTATTCTGTTCTACGGACCTCCTGGATGTTCCAAGACTCTGACAGCCAAAGCTGTCGCAACTGAGTCTGGACTTAATTTCATCGCTGTCAAGGGCGCTGAACTCACTTCCATGTACGTCGGAGAGTCTGAACGTTCGGTCCGCGAAGTGTTCCGTAAGGCTCGCGCCGCTGCTCCAAGCATCATCTTCTTCGATGAGATTGACTCCATTGGTTCAGAGCGTGACTCATCCGGTACCAAAGGCTTGAATGTGCTTACTACCCTGCTCAACGAGATGGATGGTATCGAGAGTCTCAAGGGTGTCCTCGTCTTAGCTGCTACCAACAAACCTGAAGTGCTAGACCCTGCTCTACTACGCCCTGGTCGTTTCGACAGTCTTATCTACATCTCACCACCATCGCAGTCCGCCCGTAAGGAGATCTTGCGCATTCGCACCAACAATGTACCACTAGCCGATGACGTGGATATCGACGATCTGTCTATCCGCACAGATGGATTCTCAGGAGCTGAAATTGTGGAGATTTGCTTGAATGCCTGTCGTGCTGCCATGCGTAGAAGAGTTGCGATTGTTACTTCGAACGACAATGCCTCAGACATCGAAGAACAGATGAAGGTCTCAAAGGACGACTTTGACGTTGCGCTGTCGACTGCAGTACGCAGAATTACTCCGGAGATGACTGAAGGTTACGAACACTGGCGCGATGGACTTACCAAGAAGCTTTAGTGAGATGAGGACATTGGGTCGTAATGTAAGATAGCTAGTAGCTTTGACAAGACTGAACAGTACTCATTCCACCAAACCTATTCCTACCTTCTCACTACTGTACCTCAGAATGATAATCAAGCCGAGTAAGGCACAAATATGTCTAGATGGAAACTGTGGCTAAAGAGATCTGACGAGCTGAGAGCTCTCAATACTCAAGTTGTTGCTTCAACAGTTGTACATATCCATAGCTGTATATGTGGTAGACATCTGCACATGAGGAATCAAGAGTGACATGCATTTCCACAACCACCTGACCAGATCTCGATAAAGAGAACAAGTCTCCATGTACTTGCCCCGAAGACATGCGTATCAGTAATCAATCAATACAGCAACCGCGGGAAGGAAGAGCTGATATGTATCGACTTTCGACCACCAACACAGTGCATGCTGACATCTCCGGCGAACGTGTGCCGCGCAAGGTGATCGAACCATTGCCGGAACAAGTCACCGATTTGTCTCATCGGACCAGCCACCGGCTTGCCAACTCAAAATCGTCAGGAGAAAGAGTCAAGATTCGATCCCTTTGTTCAGCTTCGTGGGAACTACTCATGGGGGGGAACCATCGGGCAACTTGAAGCGAAGCGAGCCACCATTGCCTGATTTGGATAGAAGTGCGAGGTTCAGTGCGTCTGTGGATATCCGTTGTGTACGATTTCGCAAGTTATACGCACTAGACCCATTCTACTTACCGACTTCAAAATTAATCGATGTGGGACTGACTTTCTAGGCCCCGAAACCACCAAAGGGGCAAGCGAGAGAGTCTCGCCGTGTCTGGTTCATGGCCCGAAGGATTGGTTGAACGACCACGAAACCCACCAGCGGGCACGGCTCTGTTGATACCGCCGACGTGTGTGAATCTACGAGGCAAACATTCGAAGAGCGTGACGCGTGGTTCACTGTAAGATATGTACAATGTACACTTGAATCCTTCTCGGCCTCTCTGCGATCCATGTAAAGATCGCAAAGTGTTCTGCTGACACAAAATGCGTGCCAAAAACAAAAGGACGACGGAAAGGGAAACGCCCCGACGGCCAGCCCGGCGACATCCTTCCACTCCACATTCGTCCGCTGCCGACGACTCGTGCGCCACCAAAAGGCTCCGCAGACTGGGAAGCTCCAACGCAAGGCTGAAACGAGGAAATGATTGTGACACGAAGACAGAGAAGGAAAAAAAACGACTGGATCCTTTATGGGGCTGCGGCACGTAAATCGATAGGTTGGGGATGCTATAAGTAGTCTGTGACACCGACCCATTAGTTCAGGTCAGGTCCTAGAAAAATATTATTGAGCATTCACACTACTACTGAATAAGAACATATTCAATCTGCTGCTTCCAAAAGGTCCAGGATATCTAGCCAGAGAGCATTCACGTAGCAACAAGCATGTCTTCCCCAAAGTCAGAGAACCGGGGCAACTTGCTTCTCGTAAGTCTCCAAGATATCAAACATCACTGTTTGTGACTGACGAGAAAAACAGATGGTCAGAGATAACTTTTCCGTATCGACATGGCTGGCTATTGGTGCTCTGATTCAATCAGCCGCATACTCATTACTCGGACGAACAGCCTTCTTACCAGCTGTTTGTTTGTTGCTGTATCGGATCGCAGACGCATATGCCATCACCACCGGCCTCAAGCGTAATCATTACCTGGACGGCGTGATTCTGGACCACTACTCTGCCCAGTTTCCTGGAGAAGCGACAAACGGTGTAGAGTCTCCAGCAGAGTCGGATGTGTGTGTTTTCTTGATCGGTTCCAAGGTCAACCAGTATGTAAAGGATGTTTTTGCCTGAGCTATATGGTGTTGACCCCTCTCATAGCCCCTTTGGACTTTTCGCACCTGGCTACAAAGAGTTGGGCTCCCAGTTCGCAACCATGGTCAAGGAGATTGAAGGTGAGCATATCTATGTCGGGTTCATGAGCAGAGACTTACCAATAAACCAGCAAACAAAGAAGAGCACGGTTTCCTTGGATCAAGGAGTCTCGTTGGCGCCGAGTCAGCTACGAACAACGAAACAATGACGATCATGTACTTCAAGACGGCCGAACATATCCAGGCATACGCAACAGGACCGCTTCATCGCAAGTCATTGGTATGGTGGGCCAAGCACGCAGCTGAGTATCCTCACCTGGGTATCTTCCACGAGACATACCAGGTGCGAGCCAAGAACTGGGAGACAGTGTATGCGCATACGAAGCCGATGTTGGCAGGAGCAATTCAGCACAGGGTGCAGGGAAGCTTCTCGGAAAGGGAAAAGAGCGAAGAGGAAGCAGTGTACAAGCACTCGCTCGTATATTCTAAGGGTGTGCTCAAGACAGCCGCGGGTCGCATGGGCAGATTGCCAGGCACTTTCGATCGAAGCCTACTGGAGGTGAAAGAGGCTGGAAAGGCAGGAGCCATGTCGGTCTGATGATTTTGAAGGCATTGATGGTTTTGAAAAAAGCAGATAAATCCTAATCTTAATGACGACTCCTTGAGAACCTGAATGATATTTTCATGATGATTGAGAAGTGCTGAAGAGATGTGGAAAGAGAGAAGCAGCAAGAGTGATGGAGAGGCACTTCCGCAGACGTCAACAGACTTGGCGTGTTTCTGGGGGTCTCGGATTCAAGAAGTTTCAACGTGCATCGCAACAAACGCGACAGCTCAAAAACTACAACAGCTCACATTTTCTGGTCCTCCAGGTTGTCTAGGAAGGGTCGCATCTGGACACAGCATGAGATAATAGCAAAAAACATGGCCGACACTCAAGGAACCAGCCGCCCGACCGTTGACGATTTGACCGGCGACAATTACTATGCCCAGCTGGCGCGCAAGCATTGGCTTAATAAGACCAAGCAGCCCAAGGTCCAGCGCGATGTGATCGAGAAAGAGCTGTGGACACAGTTGGAGCAGGAGGACTTTGGCTCATTGCTGTTGCTGGAACAACTGCAGCTGTTGGACTTGTACCTCTGGCCTGGATACACCGACGATGCCTCGAATCACCACGTCCTGCTGCTGGCCATGTTGGTCAATGTCAAGCGTCGCGAAGGTCTTGCTGTATGGGACTGCTTCCACCAACACTCGGAGAACTTCTCGTCCTTGTTTCGTCGCATACTGTCCATGACCATCGACACTACCATCGCAACCACTCTCCGAACACATCTTCTCACCTTCATCATCATCGCATACCAATCGCTGGACAGCGGCATCGTCAGAAAAGAATGCGCCCCTCTGGTCAACATCGCCATCTGGCACAACCTACACAGCGAACAAGCAAGAGACGCTCAGTTGGAAAAGGCCGTACAACTTCAGAAGGCTTGGAGAGCCGCCAACAAGAGATACGATGGATCAGACGCCCCTACACAAGCCCGATTACGCTTCGAGAGGTCATGGCTGTACTCGTTGACACTCGACTTCTTCGATCGTCTGTATGACACGACTTCCAAATCTCGCTCGGATAACGTCCTGTATTGCGAACGCTTTGTCGAATTGCTGTCTGATCTGCAGAGCCAGCTGCCAACCAGACGTTTCGTCAACACCCTCTTACAGGATCTCAACACTCTGTCCGTCATCAAGCTGTCGCCCATGTACGCTGACGAGGACAATGCTCTCTTGCGCGATCTCTACAACCTTCTCCAACACTACACCAGCTTCCCCATCGAAGACCACAGTGGTCGTCAGTACACTTCGCTGGAATTCGATCAACAACACCATGCCGCTTTGACCAAGTTGCAGAGAGTCTCCTTCAAGCATTTCCAGGATAAGCTGAAGATTCTGGTCCTGGCCAACTTTGCCTCGTTAGCCACCAGAGAGGATCTTCAGAGTCATCTTACTTCTTTGTCTGATGATGAGGTTGTTGAACTATGCCACCTGCTCGGCTTCCGGACCGACTATCCTAGCTCAACTCTCGTCACGCGCGATCGTACTTTCTACATGGAAATTCTTCTTTCAGCTCACGAAAGCGTGCCTATGTATCAACAGACCATGCAAAATATGGCTGTTGTGCCCACCGAGAGCACCATTTACGATTCTGCCTTTATTCGCACTGAGAGCTACAATGGATCTAGACCTCTGGCTATCCCAAAGTTGAATCTCCAATATCTGACCATGGGTGACTTCCTGTGGAGGTCCTTTGTGTTGTACAGAGCGGAAGCCTTTTATCAGATCCGTAAAGACATTGAGGATACCGTCAAAAGGTTACAACCAAGAAAGGCCGGGCCTACTACAAAGTTCGACGGCTTCTCCAAAATGGCTATTCCCATCACGAAACCTGCTCTCATTGATGTCGCACCTGCTAAAGTCTCAGAGCTTCATCCTTCAAAGGTAGAGGTCGAGGTGACTCTTGATGTAGGTCGCTTAGGTCCCAACATCCGCAGGGAGTGGGAGACATTACGATCAGGTGACGTTGTGTTCTTGGTATCTGTCCAAGTGGGAGACACGACATCAGTGTTCAGTAACGGAGGGTCTGAAGCAGCAGATGTAGCAGACAGACATGGTGTCAAACACGTACGTTCTGCGGAAGTGATCGACGTGCTTGATGAGAACGGTCGCAAGCTCCGTGATCAGTCTCAAGCTCAGACTAATGGCGCATCTTCGAGAGGCGGACGCCAACGAAGACTTTTGCTCAGACTTGACCCTATCGCCTATCAACAAGATAAAGAACGCACAGACAAGGGTAACCCAGATGTTCTTGAGAGCATCAACCTTCTTGTGCGACGTCAAGGTCGCGAGAACAACTTCAAGTTCATCTTGGATTCCATCAAGCATTTGGCATTGTCTGATGTGCCGGCCCCTCAATGGTTGCAAGAGGTGTTCCTCGGTTACAGTGACCCTGCTGCTGCGACTTACCAGCGCTTGCCAAACAGACTGAACTCGATTGACTATCGGGATACGTTCCTTGACTGGCAGCACTTGGTTGAATCTTTGCCTGGCAAGACCGTGGAGCCAGATGCGAAGTTGAACTCGAGCTTCCCTCCGCCATATGTGCTCGAGACCATAGCAGCACCACCTCCAGAGGCTAGACCTAGCAAGAGACGCAAGCGTGAGCCAGTTGAAGCTGCGCAAGGTCCTGCTGTGGAAACGGTCAAGGTCGGAACATACAAGCCTGCCAACCCTGGTCCATACCCTGTAGATGCTCCCAAAATAAACGGTGTGCGATTCACACCAACACAGATCGAGGCAATCACATCAGGAACCCAACCTGGTCTGACTGTGATTGTTGGTCCTCCTGGAACTGGCAAGACCGATGTCGCAACACAAATCATCAACAACATCTACCACAACTTCCCCGAACAACGTACATTACTTGTTGCACACAGCAATCAAGCACTCAATCAGCTCTTCCAGAAGATCACAGCTTTAGACATTGATGAGCGCCATCTTCTCAGACTCGGACACGGTGAAGAAGAACTGGAGACTGAGGCAAGTTATAGTAAGCATGGTCGTGTCGAGTCCTTCATGGAGAACGCTGCTGTACATCTGTACGAGGTCGCTCGATTGGCTGCTAGTATTGGCGCTCCTGGTGCTCATGGCAGCAGTTGCGAGACTGCCGATTACTTCAACCAAGTATACGTCAAGCCTGCCTGGACAAAGTATTGGGATGCTGTAAATGCAGGTGCGGAACCTCAACAGATCATCGATTCCTTCCCCTTCCATGCCTACTTCGCCAATGCCCCGCAACCACTCTTCCCTGCAACTGCCTCTCGCGAGGAATTGATCGATGTTGCCTCGGGCTGCAACAACCACCTCGACCACATCTTCGCATCTCTTGCCGACACCCGCCCCTTCGAAATTTTACGCACAGCCCGTGACAAGGCAAACTATCTCCTCATCAAAGAAGCACGCATCATCGCCATGACATCTACCCACGCCGCCATGCGCCGTCAAGAAATCGCAGATCTAGGCTTCCGCTACGACAACATCATCATGGAAGAAGCAGCACAAGTTACCGAGATCGAAAGCTTCATTCCTCTTGCGTTGCAGAAGCCTCGTGATGGCGATATGAAGTTGCAACGCGTCGTGCTTGTTGGTGATCACCTCCAAAACAGCCCTATCGTTCAGAACTTGGCATTCCGTCAGTATGCAAACTTGGAGCAGAGTTTGTTCTTGAGATTGGTAAGACTGGGAGTACCAACGATCACGCTGGATCAGCAAGGTCGTGCAAGGCCATCTCTTGCCGAACTGTACAAATGGCGATACCCCACCTTGGGCAACTTACCACTCGTCACATCGGCACCACAATTCCTACAAGCGAACGCTGGCTTTGCCTTCGACTACCAGTTTATTGATGTTCCTGACTACAAGGGCAAAGGCGAGACTGAACCGTTACCGCATTTCATCCAGAACTTGGGAGAGGCTGAGTATGCCGTTGCTATCTACATGTACATGCGACTACTCGGTTACCCTGCAGAGAAGATCAGTATCCTGACTACGTACGCTGGTCAACGCGCTTTGGTCAGAGATGTACTCAAGCATCGTTGTCAGAACAACCGTATGTTTGGTCTTCCCAGCAAGGTCAGCACGGTCGACAAGTACCAAGGCGAGCAAAATGACTGTAAGCAATACATTTCTGTCACTTACTTCGTGACAAGACACTAACGTAGAGACACAGATATCATCCTCTCGCTCACACGAACATCACGACCGGGCTACCTTCGTGACATCCGCCGCTTGACCGTCGCACTCTCCCGCGCTCGTCTAGGTCTCTACATCCTCGGTCGCCGTGACGTCTTCACCTCAACTCCTGACCTCGCCAACGCTTTCACTTATCTGCTCGCCCGCCCCGCCAAGCTTACCCTCACCACAGGCGAAATGTTCCCTACACAAAGGGGCGTTGGCGAACAAGGCAACACGGCAGAAATGGAGGGAGTCGAACACTTGGGTCAATATGTGTTCGAAATGACAAAGGCAAAGGTGGAGGCTATCAAGAAGGGAGAAGGTGTTTTGCCGCCGGCTAGTGCAGTCACTGATGCGGAGATGGAAGATGACGAGGAAGTGTATGCTGAAGATGAGGGGATGGCTGAGGAGGAAGATGTGGAGATGATGTAGTTGAGTGGTGTTGATATTGGCACTGATGACAAGCGAGCATTCTATATAACTTTGGAAAAGTACAGCTTTTTGATATCACATATTTCGTCCTTCTGGTTAGTGAATAGATTTTGTCCTTGAATGATGAGGATGCAGCGCCGTCAAGGCCTAATGCTTCTAAGGCGCTTGCTTGGATATGGCAACAAATCCCACTCGAGTGAACGTTCAATTCTGCTTATCGGAGTGTCGAGCACATATCTCATCGTGGCTAAGATGTTCTGCATTCGCACGTTGTAGCAAAGCCAGGAGAGGGCTCAGAGAGACAATAAGCTAAGCGAGAGCGAACAGCGAATGGTATACATAAATGCGCATCTGTTGGTAGACCATCATAGCAATCATTCTCTTGAGCAAAACATCTATCCCACTCGTTCTCCCCTAATGACCTCGTAGAATGGCAAGAGCCAGGATGTGGTTCCGAGACCCTAGAAACTGTGGCATAATCTTGTAACAAAGCTATTCATTGTCGCAACATCGGCATTAAAATGTCGGCAGATCAGATCCTCTAGGGCGTGAACTGAAGACCTGGTGAGATAGAACGAACGGGCGTGTTTGGTTGTAGCTACAGCGGTCAGCACAGGCTAGCATAGTACATTGGTTGACTTACCGGAGAACTGCTGGAGAGGTCGTAGAGGTTGCGAATCTTGGGTAAGTAATTGGACACTTGTAAGTGTTTGTATTCTTTTGCAATACTCTCTAGTGCGTCAGAGCAATGGATTCCGTTGCTGTTCCAGAAAGTCAAATCCCACAGCAAAGTCGGGATGTGTTGCGGAGTCTGTAGAAGGATTTGGGTAACGAGTCCCCTGAGGAATACCGACTTGATCAGATCCTCTGACTGCTCGGACCTCGTTTTTTTGTGCCTGTTTCCAAGTTGCACATCCACATCAAGTACTAGTAGAGATGCGAAGGTTGGTAATACTTCCAGATTGATGGGTCCCCATGAGGACAAGGTGTCGGGATCAATCTGGATATCGAAGCGTAACGTTTTGATCTTCGCCAATGCCAAGTCGTTCAGAGAAGACGTAGCAAACCTGAGGTTGATCGAGCTTGTATCAGGCGGAATTCTGATGGTCCAGCTTCCACACCAGACACGAGTGTGTGTCTCTTGTCGGATTTGCTTGCACAACTGTAAGAAATTGATTCCCATGACCTTGGCTTTAGGCTGGCCAGGCAATGGAAAGTCCCAGTCGTATCGATCAGACATGCTCAAGTCATAGACCATCGTCCGCAACTCGAACGGCAGGTCAAGGAAGCAAGTGCCACCAGTTGCGGATTTAGAACCATAGGCAACGACACTGGTAGGAGATACAGAGACATCGGACATGTCGACGTGTATGCAACAACGCTGTGACGAATGGAGATTTTGATGTTTCGGAGACAAGAGGCGGCAGCAGCAGGCTGATGTGATGCAGATCTGATGAGAGCCACGATGTGGACAGGCAGATGTTGATGAAGAGAGCCCCTAGAGAAAAAAGAAGGAAAGAGAAGAAACTTGGGATGAAAGTGTGCAGAAGATGAGCTGAGGGAGATGACTTTTGAAAAACTCGGTGTGAGAGGAAAGAAGGAAAGAAAGAGTACCACTTGCAAGCGCGGTTGGCATGTGATGCAAGGTCGTGGTGAACGTAGGCAGTTGCGTGCTGGAAAGCACTTTCGGGGCAGGCGCGATACGACCCCAGATCAACTTCACAACACAACAGTAGGAACAATACAAGAGAAAGAAAGCAAGATAAGTCCTTGATTCACTCGTCTGCGATAGAGAACACAACTCATCGTCCACATTTCCCGCCCTTAGTAAATAGCAAACGCTGCCTCGTTGAAGATGCCATAAAATTCGTGATAACAGAAAACAAGAAACACCCTCCATATGCAAACAAGTGAGGTTACCTCGACTGTATATTAAGTCAGGCATATGAGGTCGTTGAAGACCTATCGCTGGGAACAAAAAGCAAGGATCAGAAGAAAAAGATTAAGTAGGCATGGGTGCGGCGGCACCAGTCATGTCTTCGAAGGTCTCTGCGGGTGCGCAGGTGCAGAAGAGGTTCATGTCTCCGTATGCTGGTTCTCGTTAGTCATGCCATGATATCAAGAAACCAATGATTCAACTTACCGTCATCAAGTCTGGTAACGCTAGGCCAGAACTTCTTCTCCTTGAGCCAAGGCAAAGGATAAGCCGCTGTCTCACGGGTGTATGGTCTCGACTCCCAGTCCGAAGTCACAATATCCTTGACACTGTGAGGTGCCATCTTGAGCACATTGCCTTCTTTTGGTTGCTTGCCTTCTTCCACCAAGGTAATTTCTTTGCGAATGGAGATCAGGGCGTCACAGAAACGATCGAGCTCTTCCTTGCTCTCTGACTCTGTAGGTTCGATCATGAGGGTGTTGGCGACGGGCCAGCTCATCGTCGGTGCGTGGAAGCCATAGTCTTGGAGGCGCTTGGCGACATCAATTGCTTCAATACCAGCAGACTCCTTGAACTTGCGGATGTCCAGGATGAACTCATGAGCACAGCGACCGTTATCATTGGTGTAGAGGATAGGGTAGTGAGGACGCAGGCGAGAAAGGATGTAGTTGGCGTTCAGCAATGTGATTTTGGTAGCGTGTGTCAAACCACGAGCGCCCATCATCTTCACGTACGCCCAACTGATCGGCAAAATGCTGGCGCTACCCCAAGGTGCACCGCTGATGGGTGCAATGGCTTGAGAACCACCAGTCTTCACCAGAGGGTGACCAGGCAAGAAAGGAGCGAGATGTTCCGCGACACCGATTGGTCCAACGCCAGGACCACCACCACCATGAGGAATACAGAAAGTCTTGTGAAGGTTGAGATGGCAGACATCAGCACCAATCTCACCAGGCGAGCAGAGACCAATCTGTGCATTCATGTTTGCACCGTCCATGTAAACTTGACCGCCATGCTGGTGAACTAGATCGCAGGCTTCCTTGACCTTGGGCTCGAACACACCGAAAGTGCTAGGGTATGTGATCATGATGGCACCAAGCTCATCCTTGTGCTTTTCGCACTTGGCCTTCAAGTCTGCCATGTCGAGGTTTCCAGTACCGCTCTCACACTTGATGGTCACAACACGCATACCGGCCATGGCTGCACTAGCAGGGTTGGTACCGTGGGCAGAGACCGGGATCAGACAGATGTCGCGCTTCTTACCAGGCTGTTGCTCGAGATACTTGCGAATGACACGCAGACCAGTAAATTCACCCTGGGCACCTGAGTTGGGCTGTAATGACACCGAGTGGAAGCCAGTAATTTCTGCAAGGTCGGCTTCGAGTTCGTTAATCAGAGTCTCGTAACCCTTGGCCTGCTCCGGCGGGGCAAAGGGATGGATGTTCGAGAACTCGGGCCAGGTGATTGGGATCATCTCAGTTGTGGCGTTGAGCTTCATGGTACAAGAACCAAGGGGAATCATGGAGTGGACAAGAGAGAGATCCTTTGACTGCAAGTGGTGAATGTAGCGGAGGATGTTGGTCTCGGAATGGTGTGTGTTGAAAACAGGGTGTGTCAAGAATGGGCTCTTTCTAAGGAGTTCGGCAGGAACATGAGAAACGGCCTCGCCTGCAGACAGGCCAAGATCTTTGACAAGGCTGTCAACAGTAAGCTCTGATGATGACTTAGCGGCACCAGAAAGCAAATCAATGATAGCCTGGAGGTCTTCCTTCTCCACAGTCTCGTCCAAGGTGATACCAATGCGGCTTTCATCGACAACTCTGAGGTTAGTTTTGTACTCTTGCTCAGCGAGCTTGGCGAAATCACTAGCCTTGCCAGCAATAGGGCCTCCTGAGAGGACAACAGTGTCGAACAATGGGCCAGTAGTCTCAATTGTGTATCCGCATTTTGAAGCAGCCTCGGCAACCACACGAGTAGAGTTGATGACTCTGTGAGCAATAGCCTTCAAACCCTCGGGTCCGTGGTAGACAGCATACATGGCACTCATGTTCGCCAACAAGGCCTGAGCGGTGCAAATGTTGCTGGTAGCCTTCTCGCGACGAATGTGCTGCTCACGGGTCTGGAGAGCCAGACGAGCTGCATGGTTTCCTAATCTATCCTTGGAAAGTCCAATCAGACGGCCAGGAATCTTGCGCTTGTGTTGTTCACTGCAGGCAAAGAAGGCAGCGTGAGGACCACCGAATCCAAATGGCACACCAAATCTCTGAGCATTTCCGAAAGCCACATCCGCACCGAACTCTCCTGGTGGAGTGAGTACGGTCAGAGCCAGCAGATCAGTCGCAACACTGAAAGTTGCCTTGAGCTTGTGTACCTTCTCGGAGAGATTCTTGAAGTCTTGCACACCGCCAAGGGTATCAGGATATTGTCCCAAAACACCAACCAAGTCTTCGCCTATTTCTTCCACTCTTTTACTTCCATCCTTGAGGATATCATCAACCTCAATTTTGATTCCGAAACCTTCTGCACGAGAGGCAAGAACAGCGATGGTCTGAGGATGGCACAGGTGCGATACAAGATAGACCTTGTTGGGGCGTTTTTGGCGTGCGGCAGGGAGGGAGTTGATGGACAGAGTCATGGCTTCAGCAGCAGCCGTCGGCTCATCGAGGACAGATGCGTTGGAGATGGGCAGACCGGTGAGATCAGAAACCATAGTCTGGAAGTTGAGCAGGGACTCTAATCTTCCCTGACTGATCTCGGGCTGGTAGGGAGTGTAGCTGGTGTACCATGCAGGGTTCTCGAGGACGTTTCTCTTGATGACCTCTGGCACGCGCGTGCCTGCATAGCCGCATCCAATATAACTTCTGACCAGCTTGTTCCCACTAGCGATATCTCTGAGTCTGTCAATCAACTGACTCTCCGAGAAACCCTCTGAGCTCGTCTCTTGACTAGGTTGACCCTTGCTGTTCTGAACTGCAGGCCCTTCGATCTTGAGGTCGCGAGACGAGAGAATGTCTCCGGGCAAGACTTGTGTTACGAAGTCGTCCAGAGACTTTGCCGGAGGATCCAAGGCCTTGAGCATCTCGATGGTGTCGTCGGGTGAAGGACCAATGTGCCTACGGGCAAATGTGTCGAGAGGCGCAAAGAGGTTGGATTGAGCATTTCCCTCGCTGTCGAGTTGAGTCTCGGCAGCAGTGCTTGAATAGAAAGGTCTGAACTGTACAGGGCGTACATGCCTGCTAGGTTGGAGTTGTTGTCTTCTGGCAGACAAGTTGAGGCATCGCCTGCTGGTCAAAGAGGAGACAGAGCCTCGGCATAGTGAGGCAGATCGAAGCCTTGCGGCAGCGAACAGTGATTGTTGCATATCGGACTGATCTTGGTCAGGCTGATGTTCCTGTTGGAGGAACGTACAGAGGATACAGTGTCTCTCACCTCTCAGACAGAAGAAATGGAGCAAACAACCGTGTTCACAGAAACGACTGGATGACGCGAGTCTCGGCTTAAGCTTGCTTCACCCGAGTGGTCACTGGTTTGCTCGCAGCAAATCAAAAGAACGACAGTAATGAGAATGATGTGGAAGAAGGAGTCGTTGATCTCAGGGACCAGATTTTTTACAAGAAACTCGCCAAATGGCACCACATGCAGGAAGTTGAGCCACCTTACTTTCTTGGTGCTCCTTCAGATAAGAACTCTAATGGCTGAAATATGTAGGGCGCAACTCGTTCGCCGGGATACGAGGAGAGAGTTTCCCGCCCCACGCCCGCTGTTAGCCGTGCACGATAAGGAGGGGTCGCGGGGAGTATTTACTCGATCATTTTACCCTTGAAGGGAAACCCGGCGCGAACTCGAGAAAACGTTGTGTAGAATGCAATTGATCGAAATGCGCTGAGATGGGTATTTGAAGAGTACAGAGAAAAAACAAAATCCAACTTCTACGAAGAAGCCATGTAGTTGCCAATCAGAGGAATATGGCTGTACAGCTCGTCGTACTCGCGGCCAACCCATCCGCCGACTGCACCGCCACGGCCGACAATGCCCATACCGCCAGCTAGCCAGAGTGCACTGACGACAGCGCTGACTGCGTTGATCACATACCACCTTCTCTTTTTGTAGAGCTGACCTTCTGGTCCACTCTGTGTGACTTGGGATGGAGTAAAGTTGAGCCACTTGGCCCAGCCCCAGACAGAGTGCCAGACGCCAACAGTGATCAGAGCGCCGAAGCCAACGAAAGACACGACGGGATGTTTGGCGAAGCCGTGCGAGACATAGCCCAGGTTGATGCTGCTAGAGCCACCCTCGTACCACAACGGGATGATTCTGTTGACGAAGGCGTGTCCAAAGACCAACGGTACCAATGCATAACCTAGCGCACTTGTTCCAGACAGCTTTGGCCATGCGATCATACGTCTGTCTGACCTATTTTCTGCACCATATCTCTTGAGGTTCTGCTGACGACGGTATAGGCGAAGAGCAATACCGCTGCCAATATGGGCAATCAATGGTAAAGTAACAACCAAGGGTTCGGCGATAGGCGATTGATAGTAAGGGCGAGTAAGCAGGAGATAGCGTTCCGAGTTGGCGACAGAGCGCGTGGCAAGCGGGATCAAGGCCGTGTTGGCGACATGGAAGGCAGTAAAGACAGAAAATGCGTAACTCGAGTACTTATGGATACGCGTGAGATACCAGACAGGCGAGTGTGCATCCAGGCCTAAGGTAGAGGTCCGTTGGACTGGCTTGATTGTCTCATCGTCAAAGGGTGTCTTGTCTGAGGACGAAGGAAAGTACGAGTCTGAGGGAAACTCTTCTTCGATGGGTGAAGGCTCGAGTTCTTGCAGGGAAAGCTCCCGCTCGAGGTCATTGGCGTGTGTGTTCATCTGTGCAATGATCTAAAGAAACAACCTACCTTGCGCACGAATCAGCGTCGCACATGTCATTGCTTACCAACCCTCAAGATCTTATCTCTGCCTGCATCAGCGGATCTATTCAGGCCTCGGCTTCGCGAGCTTTGACTCTTTCTGCGCAGCCAATCCTCTGCTTCCACCTTCCACACAACAAGACACATCAATCATCCAACATGGGTCCAGTGGGTCTCAAGCCCTTCACTACCTCAATGACAAGCTAACATGATAGCAGCGATCGACAGTCCTGCCCAGTGCACAGGTACACCATACCATACCGTCCAACTTCCACAGTCGTATTCTAATCCAGTCCTCAGACAGAGAGTGCGCGCGAGCTACGCCGCAACTTCTACTGCGACCTGTGCAGCAAAGGCTATGATAGAATCACACAACTCGAGGCCCACGAGAATGGCTATGACCATCAACACCGCAAGCGCATGAAGGAAATGAAGCAAATCACCAGAAACCCCACAGCCGCCGTCCGCAACTCGCGCACCGAAAAGAAGCGAACAGAAAACTCAGAGATGATCAGTCTGAACTTGAAAAAAGGCAAATCCGATGGTGCTAAGAGAGGGTTCAAGGATATTGGGAGTGATGCGAGTCAAGCTGCAAGGTCGACGGCGACAACAGCTATGCCTGATGTTGTTATGAAAGAGGCACCTGTCAAGGAGCAAACTGAAGTGGAAAGACCTCTAAGATGGGACGACCTCGCACAATCACCATCCATACTAGATCCGTCAACCCTGCCCGCCGAATGGCAGCAGCAAGCCCCAAGCGCGACCCAGGCTTATTTCGCCGACATGGCCGATGCTGAGAAGCGAAAAGCATACTTTGACGATGATGAGGATATACTGGACGAAATGGGCATCGCAGACGACGAGTGGCATGCCGACGAAGAACTAATCCCAGACGAGATCGACATTGACCAAGACTGGGGAGACTTCATGCAATCCGATGAATGGAAGAAGCACAAGAACTCGACTGAGCGAGCGAGGAAAGAGAAGCTGAATGAAGCATGGAAACAAAGACGAGCTTTGCAGCAGTCAGTCTGATTTACTGGGGATGCTTAGGCTGGCTTAAGGTTTACTTGCATGAGCGTTGGCGTTTGGGTCTGAAGAGGTTATTGTCACAGCATTCGATCAAGCGTTTTTTTGAGTTGCAGTCACCGAGTGTATTCAATTCATAACTTGTCCTTCGAGCTCTCGATGCCCAGTCCTCTTGTTTCTCAATCGCTGTGCGGTATCACCTGCTTGAGCGGACATCAAGGACCGAAGATATGATTGCAATGATGCGTGTGTAAAGCCAACAAAAACAAAACAATGCAGCGAGTGAGATTCGAACTCACGCCTCTACAACTCCAGTGACCCTACAGCCAGGAAATGATCCCCAGACCGATCACCTTCATGCTTGTGTTTGCAAGACACATTGGTGTAGCGTCTTGACCACTAGACCATCGCTGCTTTTGTTACAAACAATTCAAGTTTGGGACATTATAAGGGGTGAAGAGTCAGAAGGTCGTGTATTCGATTCTCGGAGGAGATAGGAAGAATGCTTTTGCGTCTGCTATTTGTTTTCAGGCCAGCGCAAAAACCAGTAGTGCATCTTCAACAGCACGTCGTTATTTTGATTTGTCAATCTTGCCCGACTATAGGTCATCAGCATGTCTACTGAGAGACTCTTCTTGATTCTGGTTGGTCCGACACGAGATGGCATGAGATCTAAGTGGCAGAGATAGGCTGGGTGTAGCTAATAATGTCTTTTTGGTTCTAGAAATTACAACGACTACCACCCTCCTATACACTCTCTGTAGTGGGGTCGAGCGCAGCCTGGGCTTCTGAGCGCATGGCGGCTTCGTCTGAGTTGGGATCTCTGACATTGACGTGTAGCACGTCAACATGCTCGAGACGGCCCTCTTCGGGAGGTCCAGGTGTCTTACGCTTGGGGCGAAGGTTGGTTCGCTGTTTCACAGGGTAGAAATAGGCACCCTTCTCGAGGCGGTCGCCAGTGTCGTGCAGTGCAAGAGCAACTGTGTCACCGTACGCATTATCGGCGTCACCAGCCTGTTGATATGTTTCGTATTCACGGATGCGCTGGAATTGGAAACAGCTTTCGCCGTCTGCCTCGGTGTCGTAAAGGGATGGGTCGTCGTTTTGAGCGTCGTTTGGATCAAACTTGCGCTTGATGCCGCGGATTGAGGTTTCATGCTCTGCCAAGAACAAGTCGTAGTCCCATTCAGGAAGCGGCTTAGGCATGGTGAGGTCGGCCTTGTGCGCGGCCATGCGCTCTTCATGCAAGGCAAGGTCTGCACCAAGTGGTCGCAATAGTGCTGAATCGAGGCGCTGGTCGTAGGAATCTGACTGAGCAACGGGGTTGGTGCTGAATTTGACGATCTGGTAGTCGCCGGTCATTGGCAGAGCGTCCATATCGGGGAGAAGAGGGTATGCGTCCAGAAGGGTCAGGTTGGGCTTGGTAGGGTGTTTTGGCTTCTTCCAAGCACTTCTGTCGGCTTCAGTAATGGGAGCACCGCGAATGTTCGTCTCAGAGTCTGGGCCAGTGTATGCGTCTTCAGGATAAGCAAGGTCAAAGCCCTTGACAAGAGATCTGATAATGTTGATAGGGTCGTCGCGGTTGACGGGCGGTGCCTTGCGGCGCTTGGGATCATTGCGCACGCGCAGCAGGTCTTTAGAGGTACTTGACTCGAATCGTTGGACAGCAGCAGCGTTGGACGAGATGTATTCCGTTCTGCGAAGGAAACTGACACCGCTGTTCATGGCCGTCGGCTTTCCTAGTGCTGATAGCGGCTTGAGCAATGCTCGATCTTTGGGGTGAAGCGACGGTGGGGGATCCTGAGCCATGATGGCTGCTTCGCGTTAGAACAGGCTCGAATGCTTGTGAGAGTGACAGTAAACATACCGCTCTCGTCTCCATCAAAGACACCTGGCAGACCGACCAGGTCAATGGGCATTCCAAGTTCGGCATCGGCCTCGATGTTGAGAGGCTGCTCTCGCGCTAACTTCAGAGCATATGAAGCCGATGTGTAGTTGTTTGAGGCGATGCCAGTCCCAGGGATGTCGAGGAGCTTTGGCGGGTTTGGAGGAGGTGGTAATGTGTTGGAGTATCTGATGCGCGCAATGTAATCCTGATGGTAGACGCGTTCTGAACGTCCGGAGGCCATCTTGACTGCGATGACCTTGCTATGGACTGGAGATGAATGTATATGGTGAGTGTCGAGGATGCCTCTCAAGCAAAGTCGCAATCAACTTCACTTGCTTGCTGCGGCTGTCATAAAGTCGCGATGCGCCAACGCCAACGTCTGGAGGAGTTGCTACTGAACGTGTAGCCAATCTTATTCGACGCCGGCCTATTTCACTAAAGTCCGTATACAGATGCACAATATAAATTCGATTCTGCACACCCACAAGAACCGCCTAGCTAACAATGTGACATTTTGGTAGGACCATAAGGGTTCTTCAGCAGAGTGCAACTCGATAGAGCGCTCTCTCGCAAGGGCAAAAGTGAGTAGTCGCGACCCTTGTAAATTCCAACTGCCAATCGCGTTTGCCGAATCGAGATGCCAAGACACGTGTCTCAATACCGGACTGTTAGCAACTAGTAGGCCAACTCCTGCTTCTCTGAACCAATGTCACTTCGCCTTTTGAATGTGTCAATCCTTTTTCTCCAAGTGCAAATCGTGATGTCTTGAGTGCCATTGTCACAAGTATCGAGCAACAACTGGCTCTTACTGGACATCGCTTGCAGCAAGCCTCTCATTACTAACTTTTGGTGCACATCGCTTCCAAGATGGCTTCAGATGCTTCAAGTGCCTTGCGGGATGTCATACAGAATACCACCGTACCTGTCGTGCCAGCTCTGTCCCCTGGTACCGAGCCGTCGTCTCTCGGTTCGACCGCGGGCTTGATCTTGGCTGTTTTTACCATGCTACCCAGCCTTCTCCTATGGTTCATCGCTTTCTTGACCATTACTTTACCGACATGGTTATTTACATTTTTGTCTACCAGTCTGACCTTGACCGTCAATATGACCACCGTCGTATTGATTCTGATCTTCTTTGTCTCGACTGCTAGTTGGGTTGTCCGCTATCGCTTCCTGAACATGTACTCGCGTTTACCTCCGGAGCCCCAACGCAAAGAACCCCAGGTCGAAGTCTTCCCAGATACACAAGAGACAGACTCCAAGCAAGGTCTGGCAAACTACCTCGATGAATTTTTGAGTGCCATCAAGGTTTTCGGTTATCTCGAACGTCCCGTGTTTCACGAGCTCACCCGGACCATGCAAACAAGGAAACTCATCGCCGGAGAAACTATTCTGCTGGAAGAAGAGAAAGGCTTTTGTTTGGTTGTGGATGGCTTGGTTCAGATTTTCGTCAAATCGAACAAGGACCGAGAAGAAGATCCATCAACCGGCAGGACCACTCCCGAAGAGACTGGTGTTGATGATGAAGGACGTATACACGGCAACCAGGGTTACCAGTTGTTGACTGAAGTCAAGAATGGTGCGCCCATGTCTTCGCTGTTCTCTATCTTGTCTCTCTTCACAGAGGATGTCAAGCTGCGTCACGACGAGAAGGATGTCGAAACAGCCTCAGGCCTACGAGATGGCGGCCAACCTCAAACGCCACGATCAGTTCGCCACAGCGGTGCCGCCACTCCTTTGTCGCCTATCGTGAGCCCCAATCTTACTGCTACCGGAGCCGAGCCTCATACAATTCTTCATGGCCTCGATGCTGCATCTTTTGCTCAAAGCGCAGTGCCTTCATTCTCTTTGAATGATCCTAACGATGCAGGCCCTGAGCCCAAGTCGAGACAAGGTAGCAGCCACAGTGGTCGCAGACAATCCACCAAGCACATATCTGCTCACCCAGACATTGTCGCAAGAGCTTCTGTCGATACCACAATCGCTATCATTCCAGCAACTGCTTTCCGACGACTCACCCGTGTCTACCCAAAAGCAACTTCACACATCGTCCAAGTCATCCTTACACGACTTCAGCGTGTTACGATGGCGACAGGTCACCAGTATCTTGGTCTTACTGGCGAGGTCCTGCGTACCGAGAGGCTTATGGATGGTTACACTGCATACGATCTTCCAGATTTCTTGAAGGGAGATGCCATGGAGAGACTGAAAAGCAAGTTTACCAAGGAGAAGGAGCGCAATGTACCCGAAGAGATTTCCAAGGGAATCGCTCTGCACAACCCTCGTGCCGGCCAAAGAAAGAAGACAGCAACAGGTCTGCGAAAAGAAGCCGTTCTACATGCGCAAGCTATGCCTAGCAGCCGTCGTGGCGGTGGAGGAAGAAGCGAGTCTATTCACACGCCTACCCGTAGTAGCAGAGTTGGTCCAGAGCGAGCTCCTCTGTCGCCTGACCCTGAGACAGACAGATCGGGTGTCAGTGCTGGAGATCTACTGACCAACAACAACAACGTGGCAAGACAAGGTGGTCGCAGGAACATGGCGCCATACTCGTTGCCCTTCCAAACCCCGAAACCTCTTGGTAGAGATGCCATGAGCCCTATGGCTAGCAGGAACTTCAACCCGTTCGATGCTCATATCAAGACTATGCGTCGTCAAGATTCTGTGGACGAAGACATGATCTTCAGAGAATCCATCCTCGATTGTATGTTCAAGGCCATTGGACTCACTAACACAAAAGACGGACTTTCAAGGGTGGACTCCCTACCACAATCACCCAAACTTGTCTCTTATGACTCCAAACGACAGAAAGCTGTCTTCAACAATGCATTTGGCTTTATTGATCCATTCGATCCTAATGATGGTGAGACTGAGTCCATTGCGTCAACAGCCTTTAGTGCGACTGGCAACATGAACATCTTAGAAGACATGAAAGAGGAAGTCGAGATTGTCTTCTTTCCTAAAGGCTCTGTTCTTGTCGAGCAAGGCGAGCGTAATCCTGGACTTTACTATGTCATTGATGGCTTCCTTGATGTCAGCGTGCCTCTCGAGGAGTCTGAGGCTGCAGAGTCGAATATTTTTGGCACCTCAGCTGATGCTGATTTGGACGGCGAGCCTCAAACTATTAGATCATCCGGAGGGAGAAACATGGGCAGTGTTCGAAGACCCAGCTCCCTCTCGCTTAACCCGAACCCACCAAATAAACCACGCAAGAGAAAACAAAAAAGTCTCTTCTTGACCAAGCCTGGTGGACTTGCTGGATACCTCGGAACTGTCTCCTCATACCGCTCTTTCATCGATGTCACCGCCAAGACGGATGTCTATGTGGGCTTCCTTCCAAGGGCAGCTGTAGAGAAGATCGTGGAGAGATTCCCAATCGTGCTACTTACCATAGCCAAACGTCTCACTACACTGCTTCCAAAGCTCATTTTGCACATTGACTTTGCTCTGGAATGGGTACAGGTAAATGCTGGCCAAGTCATCTACAACCAGAAAGAAGAAAGTGATGCCATCTATATTGTGCTCAACGGCAGATTGAGAGCAATTCAAGAGGGGCCAGACGACAAGATGAGAGTTATCGGTGAATACGGTCAAGGCGACAGCGTGGGTGAGCTTGAAGTCTTGACCGAATCTACAAGACCAGGGACACTATTGGCCATTCGTGATACAGAGCTTGCAAAGTTCCCCAAGTCACTCTTCAATAGTCTTGCCCACGAACATCCTGGCGTCACGATGAAAATTTCCAAAATCATCGCGTCCCGCATGCGTGCGCTCATTGAGGATCCCACTTCCGAACACGGCAAGGATACAAGCAGGATTGCAACTCGTAGCAAGGCTTCTTCAACTACAAACCTGCGTACTGTTGCAATTCTACCGGTTACAGGGGGCGTGCCTGTAGTCGAGTTCGGTCACCGCTTGCTCAACGCTTTGAACCAGATCGGTGCTACACCACAAAGAGCCACTTCGCTCAACCAGGCAGCCATTCTGAACCACCTTGGCAGACATGCATTCACCAAGATGGGCAAGCTGAAGCTGTCCCAATATTTGGCTGATCTTGAAGAGAAGTTTGCACTGGTCTTATACGTTGCTGACACCAATGTCAAGTCGCCCTGGACGCAGACTTGTATTAGTCAGGCAGATTGTATCCTTCTTGTTGGTCTAGCAGAGGGATCACCTGCTATCGGTGAATACGAGCGCTTCCTTCTCACGACGAAGACCACGGCGAGAAAGGAACTCGTCTTGTTACACGCCGAGAGATATTGTCATCCTGGACTAACACGCAAGTGGCTGAGAGATCGTTCGTGGATCAATGGAAGCCATCATCATATTCATATGTCTTTCCGTGACAATGTCGAGCCTGTCCATCCTCAGGTCAGAAGGTTTAGTACTGCCATCAAACAGCGTGTCCAGGTCATCCAGGCCGAGATTCAGAAGTACACTTCAAGGAAGGTACGACAGACGCCGTTGTATTCAGCCGAGACGCCTTTCAAGGGTGACTTCCATCGCCTGGCTCGCCGTCTTCTTGGCAAGTCTGTTGGTCTCGTGCTTGGTGGAGGTGGTGCCAGAGGTATTGCTCACGTGGGTATCATCAAAGCGATGGAAGAAGCTGGCATCCCCATCGACATCGTTGGAGGAACCTCGATTGGTTCGTTCATTGGTGCACTCTATGCATGGGACGCAGATGTGGTTCCCATGTATGGTCGAGCCAAGAAGTTCTCTGGCAGGATGGGTAGTATGTGGAGATTTGCTTTGGACCTGACCTACCCATCGTATGTTGCCCTACTTTCGATGCCCTAACCAATGCCAACTGACTGATCACAGTGCGTCCTATACTACCGGTCACGAATTCAATCGCGGTATCTTCAAGACATTCGGTGACTCCCAAATCGAAGACTTCTGGCTCGAGTACTACTGCAACACCACAAACATCACCAAGTCACGATCCGAGATACATACTAGTGGCTACGCTTGGCGCTATGTTCGTGCCTCTATGTCGCTCGCTGGTCTCCTACCTCCGCTGTGTGATGAAGGCAACATGCTGCTTGACGGTGGCTATGTTGACAACTTGACCGTCGCTCACATGAAGTCGCTCGGTGCAGATGTCATTTTCGCCGTTGATGTCGGAGCAATCGATGATGACGCCCCTCAAGCCTACGGAGATTCGCTATCCGGATTTTGGGCCTCTTTCAACCGTTGGAATCCATTCTCTGTATACCCCAACCCACCCACGCTTTCTGAAATTCAGGCTCGCCTGGCATATGTGTCTAGTATCGATGCGCTTGAGCGTGCTAAGACCACACCTGGCTGCCTGTACCTTCGTCCACCGATTGACGGTTATGGTACTCTTGAATTTGCCAAATTCGACGAGATTTACCAGGTCGGTTACAAGTATGGACAAGAATTCTTGGCCAAATTGAGGGAAGAGGGTGTGTTGCCCGTGATGGAAGAGACGGAGGAGAGAAAGAACTTGAGGAGAACGATGGCACCCAGACGTGCGAGTATCTAAGATTGGTGTCTTGGTAAATGCAGTGTGGTGATGCAAGTGACTGTCCTAATAGGCAGTGTATCTCATTCATCTGCGGTCTGTGGCCCACGGACATAGATTTTCGCGTATCAATAGTTGGTCAAAGCAAAAGGTCGAGTCTCCCTAAGAGTCCGTGTGCTGAAAACTGTCACAATGTAGCTGTCGAAGTGCATAACACTTTCTACGAATGATTTATACCCACAGGACGTTATGGTGGGATGTTTCTATAACCAGGCTTCTCTCTGGAAACTACACGTGCGTCTCTGTTACTTAGTAGCCGTCGAATATGGATTGATCATGAGCTTGTGATACATGTCAGCAAGCCCTTGCGTCGAACGAGTTCCCAACGAGCATTTATCACATTTGAATCTGATCGAGAATAACTCAGCAACTCTACAGGTTGGGATGAGAGTGTGCATATCAAGTGAGAAGCACGAATCCAGAACATTACACGATAAGGCTCGTTGCTGACATGAGGGCTTCAAGCTGTTCTTCCAATAGCTTGGTCAAACGGCGAAGTCAATTTGAATTTCACAACAAGTATAACTTGCATAAGCGCTACATAAAGGCCTAGCAAACATAGCTTTGAGGGACATACAGCAGGTACATCGTGTGTATGAGACAGGCGGAGCAAAAACACGCAAGAAGGGGGCTGGCAGTTGGAGGAATGCAAAAGCTGAGGTGGAGAGCGAGACGTCACCAACTGGTACCTTCCAATCGCAGCCACGTCTCTCCCTGCCAACGGGTGCTTTTGAGAGGGGCTCTGGCTGCCAAGACCATGGTCAGTCTGCTCTTCATCGTCTTCCATGTGCATGAATAGTACTGCATATAGATATTGATACGTGCATGGAGGTTATGATGTTTACTATTGGCAATTACTGTCTCTCAGAAACATGTTTACCGTGAAGAAGACATGACAATTGCCTGTATCATAGTTTCATTCAAGCGACCAAAGCTTGCGCGCGATCGGCTGGTGAGGGGAGATCACGTGCACTAGCTGGACGAGGCGTTGCTGCGTAGTCAGTGAGAGTCCCCCGTCACCTAAAATCCTCTGCAGTCCTCTCTTCACAGTCTCTCTAACAAATCTCGCTGACACCAAAATCAATTGCCCATAGTAAGTCGCGCTGCGCGTCTCCCCGAGCTTCGAGCTGGCTTCACCATCAACAGCTTCACAAACACATCAAAAAACCACCTTCACTTCTTTTACACAACAGGAAAGAACGATCCGATGGCTCCTTCCGTCACTCGTTTTGTTGTATTCCTTCCTTCACGCGCGCTCAACTTCATTCATCGCTCAGTTGTCTTTCATCACAACGACTAACACAACCACTTTAGTCGTCTCTACACAACGACAACACATCTAACTCTTTCAATCACTTCGGTATGTCAATTATCCTTTCAATCGACGCGTCGCTATCTTCAATTGCGCCCGTAAGACGCGTCGTTGGTGATGTTTCTGTCCCGCTCTCACTCACCAACACGCGCGCGGACTTGACCATTACATCAACCAGCGCATCATCTCACATTGTCGCATCAACTCAATTCTAAGGCCAATCTGCTAACCCCGACTCCGCGACTCAGACTAAATCAAATCAACATGCCTAAGGAAGTTTCTACCCGCCGCAAGACCGCCAAGAAGGACGGCGGCAAGAAGAAGAAGGGTAAGTTCTATTCCAATTGCTTCACTTATTCCGGCGCATCATGACTGATCTCGTCGCCAGACCCCAACGCCCCCAAGCGTGGTCTCTCCGCCTACATGTTCTTCGCCAACGAGCAGCGCGAGAAGGTTCGCGAGGATAACCCTGGCATCAAGTTCGGTAAGTTGAACACCACTCGCAAGCGAACCAATGTCTCTCTGATAACTAACTGTATTTACAGGCGATGTTGGCAAGATCCTCGGTGAGAAGTGGAAGAGTCTCAACGAGAAGCAGAAGACTCCCTACGAGGCTAAGGCTGCCGCCGACAAGAAGCGCTACGAAGAGGAGAAGGCTGCCTACACTGCTGTAAGTTCCTTTCGAGCATCTCAACCATCTCTGGCGTTCGAACTAATATAACAACAGGGTGGCGATGCCGACGAGGAGGAGGACGAGGAGTAAACTACTCTCTCTCCACCCAATGACATGATTCGAGTCATCGACCGTCACGCCTAATTTTTCATTCATGGCCTTGTCTTACTGTTTATCACATGGAATTGCTTCTGAAGTTTTTATCATTTTTCTATCGCATGTCTTCTACACACGGATACGAACAGGGGGCGGCAAGGTTGGGAGGAGCGGGAGCAAACAATGAGCGATTTCATCACTGGCTAATCCGGAATGGGGATTGTGGTGTTCTTTTCTCTCTGGCTTATACCCAACGCATCATGTTAGCTACTGCAATATGCCTCGCTCATCGAACAGACAACGAGGCCGCGGCAATTCGAAGGTCAATGTTTTTTTGATTATTGCTTTGATCTTTCCTTCTTGTGATTACTTTTACTGCAAGAGACGGTCGTCCATGGCACTGCAATTGACATTTGCGATGCAGTGTGTGGTCTTTCAGCCTGCCATTTGCGAATTGTGATGCTCCCGTTGCCCAAGTGCGGGTCCATGGCGCAAGTCATGATGCCTGTCATTCTAAGACACAGGTATATCACAAACACATCCGATGGTTGAGACAGACACCAAAAATTACAACGGCTCTTTTTGATATTCAAAAGAAGAACTTGCAAGTATGCCACTGCCACAACACAAGTCCCTTGTATCCCAAACTCCTGTATCAAATGCACAACACGTTTGCTTCTTTCTCGTCTCCGTGTTCTCTTGCTCATCATTCCCTTTGGAAGACGACCGTCAAGCCCATGAATGCCAGCATCACGGTCTTGAGCCAAGGGTACTCGGCCAGCAGGATGGTCACATAGCCGACAAAAGGAACGTAGCCGACCACACTGCCAATGACGTCTGTCTTGCGGGTCAAGAAGTCCTGGCCTCTAGCGTAGAGTTCGGTGTCATCTGCTGCGTTGTTGTCGCCCTTGGTGAGGAGTTGAAGCGGAGGAGCCTTAGGTCTGTATCACACAATTTTGTCAGCATCTCACTTACACAAACCCAAAAGAGTAGGGGAGAAGAGAAACATACCCGCTACCACCGCCAAACCTCCTAACAACTCTATGCACGATAGGGATATCCTTGCCCTTGACGTTGTACACGACCACCTCTCCAACCTTTGTATCCAATCCTCTGTTCCACAAGAACAGCAAGTCTCCACGTTGGAAGGCTGGTTCCATAGATCCGGAAAGTACGACCACGATGGGAGAGGACGAGTCGGTTGCGACTGAGAGGCCTTTCCAGAGCATGAATGCTGTGCTGAGGACCAGGGCGAAGTTCAAGACTTGGGTCGCTAGTTGGCGAGGTTGCATGTTTGAGAGTGAGGAGAACATGGTTGCGGTTGGTAGGGAGGTGTTATATGGGAGGTAAGAAGATTGATTCGGGAGTAGAGATGATGCTGGCGTTGAATATACGGCAGGTGCGAGGGTTCGGGTCGTCACAGTCGGACTATGGAGGCTCACGAGGTCGACGGTCCGAGATTGTTTTGTCAGGGCCAGTTATTCTTTCCTCCTTTTCTGCTCCAGGTGCGCGATGAGTCGAAAGCGCAATTGCGATTGTTTGATTGTCTTGAAAGTCAAGCTGTCCAGAGCTTCATTGGATCGGGGAAACTGCGGGGTCGTGGCTGAGTGTCCATGTCCTTCTTGACTTGGGTATGACCCTGTTCTTCTCTTGTTATGCTAATGACTTCTTCATGTCTGCTCCATTCCTCTGTTTGATGTGTCCGATCTATTGATATTGACCACTCGATATATCTCTGGCTATTTCAAGCTTGTGCGACACTGTGGTAGCAGGCTATATCGATCCTCGGGATATCTTTCATTTTAGCAAAAGGCTTCGGCTTCAAACATATGTTCTGTAACCCTAACACGGCGAGAAAATCATCATGATGCAATTTGACATAGCACGAGAGGGAGAGTCGTAATATAGATCTGGAAGAGATACAAGCACAACCATCGAATCAAGAGCCAGAAACAACAAATATGGTGAAACGATGAAATGAACATCTCAAACTTACCGCTGGTCCTGCTAGTCAAGAGGATGCATTTGACAAGTTCCAGCACGAGTCGAGGTGCTGTTTTGATCACGCTGCAAGCCGATAAGTGGAAGAAATATTTTGTGGAAGCACATCAATTCATAAATTGTAATTATCTAATAATACATCGCTGGTCCATCTCTATTCATACAATCATCAAAGTCGAGCAAGGGTATAATGACTTTGAGCATTTACTGGGCAACAGCAGAGGTACCGTCATCCGGGCCAGGAAGACCCTGTAAAGTTATCAGTAACAATGTCTTTTGTGTTGGATGGTATGTTATAAGGAGACTCACCTCCTCGTCACCAGGCTCCTGGTAAGAGCCCTTGGGCTTAGCGGCACCGCGGGTGCGACCATCGATGATGTTGTCCTCGTTCATAGCGGCCTTCTCATCTTGCTCTGTCAAGGTGTTAGGTTGCGTTTCGTGATCGAGTCCTCAGAGGATAAAAGGCATACCAAGGACCTTGTCGGAGTCGGCAGTGTCAGGGTCAATGGGATCCTCAATGGAAGCCTCATCCCTCTGGACGGGGATCTCGCTCTGGCCGGTACGGCTTTGGTAGTCGTTGTCGCCAGCAACGCCGGTGGAAGTCTCGGGAGTGTATTCGGCAGACATGTTGATTGTGTGTTCGGAAGAGGAGTAGAAGATTTGTTGTTTGAGTGTTTAAAGTGTAAGATGGAGATTGGAATGATGAGAAGAATGAGAAAGCAGCAAGCAGAGTACGATACTTATACCTTGCCTTTGACGTCCTGACGAAAGCACCCACCATGCATACAAGTGATGAAAGACACTACCTCATCGTCGTTTGTCTGTGTCAATGAACGGTCAACGACATAAACAGGCACGTCACACCCGTCATCTTCGCGTTTGGCAGACGTGTCCAGGGCCAGCAAATATACTGACATCAATGAAGTATCCAAAATGGGAAAGTGTATGTTGGAAATCGGACCATTGGTGACGACGAGGCTCGGAGGATCTCACCTCTTCAGATCGTTCCATTTGGGTTCGATCGAAGCACAGGTGCACAATTGACTTTGACCCGCGTCCTGTCGCCAACAGCAACCATCGTGACAGACACGCGATTGCTCGTGCTGGGAGCGTGAAAGGGCTGGACAGCATGCAAAGAAGACGTCAAGGTGAGATCTCATCGTCATTTTCCAATACATGCCCCCGATCGGGTATAGTCCCATATCTCGCGTACCTTGCATCGGAAAGATCTACAAGATCACTATAAACATCTTCTCCACAGATGATGTTATTCTTCCAGCCTCATGCAAACGAACTTCGTTTTTAATGTGCTCATGCTGTGGAGTTTCAGTCGTGGTTGTTGTAGTGACGGCCGAGAAGGAGAATTGATGTTTGCAGGTCGGTGCTGCTGATGGCCGTCTTGACGTCAACGAATCTGCATACTCCAACGGGGAACACGATCTAGGTACTCTAATACACTGCATTGATGATGGAAAAATTATAGGCGATGTAGAATAGTGAATCCTCATGTCATTGGCCGTCGACTACAACTAACAGTAAGCCCTGAACGCCCTCCTTTGCATCGCTAAACCGAAGTCCGAAAAAGGGATATTGTGACAACACTTGTAAAGGGAAAGGGTATAAAACGTGCCAGCATAAACATAGAAACAACTGCGATGCGTGTGTCGACGGCGGATGGTGGTGGAGAGGTCGAACAAAGAGTCAAGACAACTCGGGATTGACAAGCTTATGCCTTCTTCTTGGAGGCACGCTTCTTCTTGGGAGCAGGCTTTCCATCCTCCTCGACAGCTTCTTCAGGCTCTTCGGCGGCTTCCTCGACATGCTCAGGGGCAGCCTCAGTAGGCTCCTGAGCATCGCCGGCCTCGTCCTCAGACTTGATAATCTCCTTAGACTTGGCTGTCTTGCGAGGTTTGGCAGCAGCCTTTTTCTTCTTCTTCTGAGGAGCAGCCTCGGCCTCGGTCTCAGAGGAAGTCTCAGGGTCGGCGACTGGGGCGGACTTCTTTGCCCTGGCAGACTTTCTAGTAGGCTCAGCAGGAACGTCAGCCTCCTCAGACTTGACGGCCTTCTTGCCCTTGGCGGCCTTCTTGGGAGCAGGGGCAGCAACGGGTGCTTCAGGCTCATCGACATCAGACGGTTCCTCGGTCTTGACTTTTCTACCCTTTGCGGTCTCTCTTCTAAGTTTCATGGTGTCGTCGACGTCGGAAGTCTCCTCTGCCTTGACAGACTTCTTGTTCTTGGCGGCCTTCTTCTGAGGAGCAGGCTTGACGTCGACCTCTTCGGTGTCGGCATCCTCAGCCTTGACTGCCTTCTTTCCTCTGGCCTTCTTAGGTGGGGGAGCCTCAGCTTCTTCGTTGTCGGGGTCGGCCTTCTTGCGACCGCGCTTCTTGGGAGCGGGTTCAGGAGCGGAGGAACTAGGGGCGTTTCCATCTGCAGCTTCGGCAGCGGCAGCGACCTGTAGAAAGAGTCAGTGGGAACTGTATAACAATGAGATGGTTGTAAGAATCACCTCTGCCTCTTTCTGCTTCTTGGTCTTTCTTGGACCAGTGCCGGTTTTTCCGGGAACATTGTACTCGGGATCGCCCTTCCAGTCTTCCATGTCGACGTGACCTTGGTCGAGCGCGCGGTAGACTTTTTCCTGGAATTCATGAGGAAGCTCATCATAGCCATCGACGTATTCCATGTCCATGCCGCACTCGGCCTTCATGTTTTCGAGTTGCTTCGGGGTGACACATCCCCTGGTCAGGGTAAGCAATCAAGTCAGGTTCGTATAGTTGATCAACATACCAGTGGCGGTAGACCCAGCTCTGATGCTCATGAACAGTGATTTGAGTGGCCTGGCGAAGCTCGCCCTTCATAATCTTGACACCCTTGTCCTTGCAATCCGTGGCCTTGCAACCGGCGCGGTTGTTGGGGCTAAGTTCTGTAAGAGTGTTAGTGATGAGATAATCTTGTTGTTGTTTGATATGCGGGAGGAAATACCAAGACGATAAGGCATTGTGACGAGATTGATTGTTGTGAAGAGAAGGGAAAAAGTATTGTGTTTGCGCAAAGCACAAAGGTCAGGAGACTAAGAACGACGGCGCAATTTATCAGCAAGTCAAAGAGAATGAACAGAACAGATGAAGCAGGATTGTGGCAGACAGCCAAAGAGACAAAGTTGTTTCACAAGGCAGAGACAGCGATGTGAAGGCAGACGCTGAAGAGTCGAAACGCGAGAGACGCGTTGGAGCTCGCCATGACGTATGCCCAGCACAACCTCGGAAGCAGCAGCAGCGTCGGCGAGTCGGAGGAAGCGCTGGAAGTGGAAAGGGCCCTGGATTTAGCATGGGCCCTCAAAAAATGTACGACATCAAGACTCGATCCGGCAAGAGGCAACTGCCTATCTACATCTCCTTTGACTGTTCAGACACAGGCCCTGGTTCTCTCACCAGCATAGAATGCTCGGAGACAACCAATGCAAAGATGCTGTGCCCGGATAGCAGGTCTGAGGACATTTGCCTGCCGCATCAACCCACGACTACTCTCTCTTCAACAAAGATTCGCCCATCGTAGCACCCGCACTCGACCAGACCTTCAAGACCAAGACTACGACAGTCTCATTGGCGCCAACAATGACACATTCGACACACTCGATCCCGCCGGGCTGAAACGCTCGTCGCGCCAAACTGCCATCCGACATCGAAAGGCCCTGCACAAGGGTGGCTTTGCATACATCGATCAGTCCAAACTTCCTGCTCGCCATGCTTCCCGTACCGAAAAGTCATGGATGCCCGCCATCGAAGCTGCTCTGCCACCTCGTCTGCGCACCCCCGGTGCTTACAGAATCACAGACGAGCCATACTCGGCTCAAGACATCAGTCGCATCATCCACATCTCGTCTTACACCTACGACCTGGACCTGTTGACCTACTTGGCTGTCAATCAGAACCGCCCCAAGGCCGCTGTTTGGTTGGCCTCGATGGTCATCTCGAATGACTTTATACCCGATCCAACGCCTCCTCGCGACACCAATGTTTGGAACACATGCATACCACGCTCTTTCTCCTTGTCTACCTATACCCAACACCAAAACTCTCCCTTGCTGAACCCGCCTTCAAGCAATCCTCCGAGCAAACTACATGCAACTCCTTCATTGGACCACCTTACCGCAGAGCTCAATCCTCTTGAGGAACCGCTGCCCGCTATCTTGCGCCATGAGACAATCGGCCAGATCTGGTACAGTCTGGCCAGGATGATCGTTCAAGATGCAGGCCGCGCCAACAAGGACCCCGCCAATCAAGCCATCAAGCCCGAGATTCTCGAAATCATCGCAATGCTGCACCACTCGGGTGCTATGCCCTCTTCCATCTACTCGTACCAGCCACCTAACGATCCCATCTCGTTATGTCAGCCTCCCACTTTGCATTTGCTGTCCAACCAGATCATCACTTCCCTGACCGACGCCGCCTGGAGAGCCCACGAGACCAACGTCGTCGAAGAGGCTAAAGAAAGAGGTGGGGTATATGATTCTCTGAGACCCGAGATACCTGGCTCTATGTACAAAGTTCATGTCACCGGACTTGGTCATGAGATATGGCTTGAACTGGTCTTGTGGGCAATGTTGTATGGGCGTTTCTACAAACAGGGTGTGAAGATTCTTACGCGTCTGTCAAAGCTCCTGGATAACAATGCTTGGTCTGTCTTGTCCTGGAGAGAGCTGGCCAATCCCATTATTCAGTCTGGTCAAGAAAAATCTATCAATTGGGACGAAGTCAAATATCTCTTCAACACAGGTATTTCTGATACTGATCAGACCGTCAACAAGAAGAAAGTCCGCAGAACCGTTAGTGCAGAAGTCATTGCTTCCTTCGTCGATGCAGCCGTATCCCATATCAGAACCGGTGTTGGCTCGAGAGGCATGTTGCCTGAGAATCCTGCTCGTTTCTTGCGAGAGATGAAGATCTTCTTTGAGAAGAACAACATGAGCTTGGGCTATACCTCATGGGATGCCATCATCTTACGCTTCTTTGAGTCAAGAGGTGTTGATTTCGAAAAGGATCCGCAGTTAGCGGGCAGTATCAGCTCAGTAACCTCCTTGTTTGGTGATGACATTTCTACAGTCAACGCTCCTACTCGTGATCAACTATGGCAGCCCACGCCAGCGTATGTTCTGGACGGTTCTGCAGCTAGCATAGGTTATCATCATCGCCTTCTCAGAGCTCACATCAAACTCGGCAATTTACCTGGTGCTATGGGTGTGGTTCAAGCTCTGCAACGTTTGACTGACATAAACAAGGAGAGGTCGATTCAAGAATTCTTTTCAAAGCAACAAAATGTCACGATGCATGATGACAACGAAGATACGTGTGAGTTCGGCTTCGAAGGCCGCTATGGTGGCATTCATTATCCCAGTTTCTTTCCTCAGATACCAGTTCCCATCCTGGCTGATCTCGTCAATCTGGTTGTCGATTCTGGAGCTCTCGAGTTAGGCTCATGGTTACTTTATTCCGAGGACTTGGATGGTCCAATCGTTCACAACGGTCTATATAGTGACCCTATTATGGGCCCTCCTCTAATTAGACTTGCTGCCAGTCTTGCTGACGAGGTTCTGATGGGCAAAGTCTTGGAGCTCCAAAAAGGACATTCGCGTACAGATCCGCCTGAAGAAGTGTTGAACGAGATCTTGGGCCAGCAGATAGAGGCAGGAAACTGGTCTTTCGTCGACAAGGCTCTTGAAAGTTTCGATAGGCTGCCCAACTACAGTATCAGTACGGATACGACTGCGACTATGATCAGGGCGATTTTACGCGAGGCGAAATCTTGCGCTGGTAATTTAACAGCTCTCAGAAACGCCCCATCCGCAAAAGCCTTCCGAAAAATGTCCAGTTTCCGAACCAGAGGTTTCGTTAGGGATCACAACAAACATGATACCTTCGAACTTGGAAGCCGTGTTTGGCGCTTGCTTGCGCTTATCAACGACGACTGGAGACAATATGCCTGGATGATCTACCCTAATATGGCCGGTAGAAATTACGTCAATTTCACACCTAGGGCTTTCAACAAAATTCTCAGTGGTGTGGTCAACACATACGGTTCTACTGCAGGCAAGCAGTATCTTGGCAAGTTTTGGCCTGACTCGCTCGAGAATGAGCCCTTATGGGCATCGAAGAACGACGAAAATCCAGGTGGTGTAGCGCGTATGACTGCACGTCGTCAGGACACACAAGTTTTGACCTCCGCTTTTAATGGCCATGGTCCTCCCGAGCTTCGAATTCGCATCCAAGGATTTCGTGGTAAATTTGCAACCATTCACGTTCCCGCCCAACCTGGCCTCAATATTGCGACCATTCATCTTGTTCTGAAGCAGGCTCTGAAAGAGGCCGATGGTCAATATACGCTTTTACGGCAGGGAGCCGAATGGGCGTGGAGGATGATGAAGAAACTTGGACTGCCGGATGCGCATGTCCGCCAAGAGCTAAGGGGTGTGCCTGAACTCGCAGAACACCCGGAACTAACCTCTTTCAACAAATCCAGACACTCGACGTTCGAGGATAGTCTTGGAGACTCTGACGATAATGATTTGAATCATGGCCTCAGAGACAAAGCACAGGAGATGGAGGCCAAATATTAAAAGTTCCGCGATAGGAAACATAGACTTGTACATTCTGATACCCACAGCAGGATTTTTGGGACGAGAGCAATCACACGGCATTTAGAAGGTGTTACGTTTGGAGGGGTCTGTAAATACGGGAGGGTTGATTTGTTACATTGCATAGCGGCTTGTAAGCACTGTATCATCATCATCATCATCATCATCATCATCATCATCATCATCATCATCATCATCATCATCATCATCATCATCATCATCATCATCATCAT
>SWBJ01000303.1:0-63660 GCA_024195555.1 Aureobasidium sp. EXF-12298 | reverse complement strand
CCTTTACGGGCACTGTTTTTTCTCCTGCACAGCGGCTAGGTAGACTTCAAATGCACGCAAAAGCGGTCGTGGCTGCTACGATTGTTGAACTTCCCAAAATACTGGACATTTCGCTCTTCTTTCGCACGTGTGTTATCATTCGAACATACACTATCAATGTTCTAGTCGGATCGCTTCTCGGCGACGCTTCCCTCTTGACCAGCCTTGGTGTGTGTGCTCTCAGGCATTTGATCGTCGTCCCAGTCCTCTGCATTCTCATCCCAGTTATCCAGCTCTTCAGTGACATTTGGTGGCTCGGAGCTAGACATGACGCCAGTCTCCTGACCTGCGGTACTCTCTCCCAGTTCAATGTCTTGGTCCTCGCCAGGTACCACTTGGTAGTTTCTAGCAGCACGGCGTCTCTCCAGCATGCGTTTGTGATACCAGCTGCACGCCAGCAAGGCAAGCAACGAGCCAACAACGTTTGCAAGAATGTCGTAGGGGTCGAAATCACGGCCATTCTAAGTGAACATGTTAGCGCAATGCGCTGTAGTCAAAACTTTGGGATAACATGCCGGTAGCAGTCCTTGAACGATCTCGGAACCAATGCTCAGAGCAACGGTACAGGCCACGAGGGTGAAGTGGATGACACGGCGACGGTTGGTTTCAATGATCCAGTAGAAGCAGAGCTAGGAGACGTAGAGGTGAGATGAGAGCCAGTGTATAGATGAGGCAAGACGTACGGTTATCAGGAAGAAGGTGACAAAGTGCAAGACCTTGTCGCTCTGCTTATATTGGGGTAGACGGTTCGGAGCAAGGCCTAATGAGGCTGCTATGAACAGCAATACCACAAAGGCAGCTACACGCAAGTGTCAGTCGCATGATCTTTGACAGAGCTACAGCAGAAGTACGATACCTGCGAAAGGCTTCCTGATTCTCATGGCTCAAGTTGACAACTCGTTGGCCAAGTGTGCTATATACAAGAGCAAGCAAGCGCAAGGTAGAGTAGGGTGTGCTTGGAAGCGGGACCGTCCCAGTGGTGGGTAGTCGGAAAGGGGCGGCGTGGTTACTCGGTGCTTGTTCCTCTTTGGACTCGATCTCTTCCTTAGCGAAACCACTGACAATTGTTTCAAGTCGATGGCTGGATATTGCTCCTGAGAACACCGTCTTAACAGACAAATACAAATCCTCGTTAGTGAGCCGTGGTACGCGACTGATTCATCCACAGTGAGGCGCGTCTCTGTCTTCTGGGCGTGTGCTTAACCGCTGTCTACCGACGCAGTCGCGAGCGTCCGTCCACATACTGGAACCCCATCAGTGCATCCATCATCCACGCGAGAACCAGCGAGTTTCCATCGGACTTTTTGCTTCTCCCGCCTTCTGCTCATCCTCAGCTCTCGGCGCCATCAGATGATTGATACTCCTCTGCCATATCAGAGGTCTGCGTGAATGCGCAGCATCAGCACTCGTCTCCGGCTTGGCCATGAACAATAAGGAGCGCTCCAAACCCGCGTCGGCCAGCAACTCCCTGAATCGACAAAAGTCTACCAATGGCTTAAGTCCTGCGCCGCTGCTCAGAGATGCTTCAATTGCGCGAACCTCCAGAGCCGACTCCAACCCGACCGACGACCTTGACCATGACCCTGACCATGACCGCGACCCCGATGACGACGATCCACTTCACATTTCCCTAAAGGCTTGTTACGATATCTCGCAATCAAAAATCGCCCACCTCTTCTCAAATCAACCCCTCCCGCCGCCGAATTCAGACTCCAAATCACATCGTCCTGCTCGCGACCAATTACCCACCGACCACTCCACCCCACCCCCACCTCCTCCCCCGCCAAAGAGACCTGCGCGCACCATTGACGAGGATGACTATGGTGATGATGACGACGACGATGAAGAGGACGAGCGCGACCAACAAACCCAACAATCACAGCCCGCTGCTGAGTCCCCTTCGCGCTCAAAGCAAACCGCCTCACCATCCTTGTCACTGAAGCCAACCATCACCCGCACCAGTACTTCATCTGGTTCCTCAGACCATGTCAAGTCCTCGGAAGATGTGCGCAAGAAGCTCGAGCAGGATAAAAAGGCGGCCGAAGATGCGGCGCGAAAGAGTTTCCATATTATGTTTTATACCCTTGAGGCAGACCGAGACGCTATGATGGAGCAGCAAAAACTAGACGATCTGGACAGACAAGTGGAGAACGAAATGTCTGGCGTATCTAATCCTGCCCCAACCTCTGATCCCTCAGGCATTCAACAAGGCTCTCTCAGCAACGCGGATCTCGGTGCATCCAGCTTGACCTTGAAAAATCTCATTGCTCGGATAGATGCCAAGCGAACCATGGTCAACGCAAATGACACCCAACTTCGTACTCTGATCAGTGAAGTGCGTAAAGGGCGCAGCAAGTGGGCCAGCGAGGAAAAGGTTGGCCAGGAAGAATTGTACGAGGCTGCCGAGAAGGTCCTGATGGAACTCAAAGCCATGACTGAATACTCGACTCCTTTCTTGCAGAGAGTGAATAAGAGAGACGCTCCTGACTACTTCCACATCATCAAACAACCTATGGATATCGGTACCATGATCAAGAAGCTTAAGAGCTTTTCGTACAGATCAAAGAAGGAGTTTGTGGGGGATTTGAACCTCATATGGGCGAATTGTCTCACCTACAATGCCGATCCTGCTCATCCACTGCGCAAGAAGGCTCTTTATATGCGCAAAGAAACTGACAAACTAGTACCTCTTATACCCGACATTGTCGTAAGAGATAGAGCAGAGGTCGAAGCAGAGGAAAGACGTCTGCAGAATCTGGATGTCGACCTTGAGGGAGGAGAGGACAGTGACGATGGTGATTACGCATTGCATCAAGCCTTCGAAACATGAACTAACTCTCCCACAGATCAACCTATCATGGCATCTCGTGGGCGCAAAGCACCAGGCAAAAGCAAAAAGGGACAATCCAATACTACTCGACAGACAACCCCTGGTGCACCAGAAGGCACTCCTGCGGCCGAGTCCAAGCCTGCAATTCACGCATCTGCATCTAGTTTGCGTAACGAGTTCCTTCGTGCTGATTCGGATGCTCCTGTTGAAGCCAGCTCAAATGGATTTTCCACACCACCTCCACCTGGAACAGTAACTCCACTTGGGATGAATGGTCTGAGTCAAGCTGATTTGATGGAAGTTGACGGTGTCGGAAACTCAATTGCCATCAGCTCACAAATCGAGGACCTTGATGAGGACGACGCTGAGTACAAGACCTGGAAGCAAGTTACCAAGAAAGACAGAGCTATGGCTGCTGCTGAAAGGAATCGTCTGTTCCGCGGTGACCATCTCAACCCCGATGAACCAGCATTATTGCGCACAAAAGCAGGGATGCGGAGATGGCTTCGACAACAGAAGCAAATCATGATAGATCCAGTCAGTGCACAATCAAAATCCGACAGCGACGAACCGGAGCCGGATACGAGTACCACAGGCGAAACGCTCGCCGAGATTCAGAAAGATCAAGGTCGGACACTCCCAGACTACTACGATGTTTTGGCAGCAATTCCAGATCTGAACGATCAACTACGATGGACTGAAGATTCGGAAGGCAAAGTGATACCACAGGTCGAGGATTATCTGCGCGTCTTTCCAAAAGAACAATTTACGTCTACGGAAAGCGGTCTTACCAAGCGGATGGAAGCAAACATGAGACAGATGCAAGAGACTCGAAAAGTCTGCGCAAAGATCGGCATTGTCAAGCAAATGCAGATCCAGGCTCAGGTACGTATTTCGATTTATAACAAGAGCGACAGTGTGCTAACATCTCCTCGCAGACCTATCAAAATCAGTTTCAAAAGTACGATCCCCAACCGTTTGTGGAACAAGATATCGGCGCTATCGCTGTCTCCGAAGATGGCCCTATCATGTCACCATGGGTCTGCCGTGCTGCCTTCCAAAGAGCCGTGGGAAAGATCTTCTACCATGCTGGGTTCGAAGATTTTCAGCCATCTGCACTTGATGCCGTCACAGACATAGCCAGCGATTTCTTCCAAAAGCTTATCCGCACTTTCACGCTATACAACGAGGCACCCAAAACTGAGCTGGACGCTCACAATTTCGGTGCCGAAGAGCAGGTTCTTCACTGTCTTCACAAAAATGGTCTAGATCTGGAATCTCTCGAAACTTATGTCAAGGACGATGTTGAAAGGTTGGGATCGAAGTTAGGTGTAGTTCATGAACGCATGAAGGCACATCTCGCCGATCTCCTGGTGAGTACTCATCGATGTTCTGATGATAGAGATACTAATTCATGTAGCGACCTGCTTTGGGCGATAGCGTTGGCGCAGATGGCGTTGGTGCGTTCAACGATGGCAGTGATCAGTTTACCAGTGGTGACTTTGCTGCCGACGTCGATGAAGATTTCTTCGGCTTCAAAGAGCTCGGTCTGGCCGACGAATTTGGCTTGGAGAGTCTCAGCGTCCCCTTGCATCTGCTACAAAACCGCATGCACAGTGCCTACCAGGCCAACCATACCAGTTTGATCACTTCATCTGGTGTTGTATTCCCTGTACCTGCTCCTTACGACCCGATTTCGACAGATAACTTGCCTTCTCAGATTGGATTGGTCCAAGACTTCTTTGCGACCAAACTTGCTGCTAACCAAGGACGACCTTTGGTTGACGATGAAGATTTGCCGACCAAGCAGCGCTTCCCTCGACCTCGTCTGCCACCTACTGGAAAGATCAGCAGTCCAAGAAAGAGACCCATCCGTGAGCAGCAACAAGCCGCGAAGAAGCGCAGAAAACTTGAGGAAAGCAAAGAAGAAAGTAAACTGGTGAAACCGATTGGACCACTAAAACTGGCGTTACCAGGAGCCAAAGATAAAGATCCAGAACCCGAAAAAGATCACGAAGGGAAGAATGCCATGATGAGTCCACCTGAGAGCATTACTGCGAGTTAGGGGTCACTTTGGGTTTGCACATAACACGGAGATGGGAGCCATGCTTTGATGTTTCTGTTTCGAATCCTTTTTTTTTTTTCTTTTCACTTGAGATAATTGGCGTCAAGGGTTCTTCCAAATGTTTATACCCAGGCGGTCTCCCTGCATTCCTTTCTGGTTTTTTTGAATCTTCTGGTGGATGCTATTGGTTGTTGCAATGATCACCTTTGATGCTAGGATGCTAGGAGAGGTTGAATAAGATTGAGATGGAAAACTATTAATATGCAGACTGTATATAGCATGATTCTGGCAAGAGAAACTGGCAAACGACGATAAATACGTAAAGCTTTATACGCTCACGAGCATCACGATAATTGACATAGTGAGATTTTTCACATGTGAGAACTGCATGAAGTGAAATGGTTTTGTCATTAAACTTTCGTATCATCATGTGCATTGCACTGCATCACTCTTTTTGGAAGATGTGAGTGGTATCTAGTTCGAGACCTTGTCGGGAACGTTCTTGCCTGAGATGAGGATAAGTATCTAGGCATGTTTGTTTGTACCAGCGTCGACGAAAACATACCAGTGGCCTTCTCGAACATGCCGCGGGCAGTGTCAGTGACCTTCTCGTTAACGGAGCGGAGCTTGTTGGGGTCCTGGCCCTCCTTTCTCTCGAGAGAATCGAGACCCTGCAAATGTCAGGATGGTGCTGTTCCTTGCGAGATCGTGTGTGTACTGACCTTGTCAACGTAGTCTTCCTGGCCGCCAGCAGCAGGGTTTCCTTGTCCTTGAGGTGCAGACATGATTGTTGATGTGAAGTTGAAGATGGTTGATTTGATTGTGTAGTAGTGTCGATGGAGAAGTAGCTTGCTTCTTTTCTTGCTGTTTATATAAGGTGTTTTGGTTCGAGAAACCTGTTCTTGACCCCGCCGACGTACGTCACTTTATCTGGGGCGAGAAACAGGTCGAGATCTTGAATGATGGCCTGGCTGAGAATTCCCCGTACGTCGGCGTAATTCTTACAAATATTCCTAGGCTTCGGCTCCTGGCGATCTCAAGCGAGTCAGCGAGTGTTGCTATGCGCGTCACTTCTCGTTGATGTCGGCTTCAGCGTCTGTTTGGTAAACATAGGAACGATCCCCATTGCTATATATAAATAAGCTTTTTTGGTCAAAGCTTGTGTATGTCTGTTCCTGTTTATGCCTTCTATTGTAGATATTAGATATGTATATATTAAGCAACATCATATAGAGTCCGAGAGATCAGGCATGAGCAAACTATGATGATTCAAATTCCAAAGGTCACCTTTCCGATACGTGCGTTTGTGGACAGAGGTTGATGGCACGTTCGTATACCCGCTCAGCTGCCAAACTCGAATTTCCATGATTGGCACGACAGTTACTACACATTGCACCGAAACTAGCCAAATCGCAATAGAAAACCATTGAGATATGTTGTTCATGGGCTCATTGCGACTATATTCATCCTTCACAGTGGCACAAAAGACATCTAAGTGGGTTATCATGGAGCATGCATGGAAAGGACAGGGTGGTATCACCAGCAGCAGTGGAGCCGAAAGAATGTGGCGTGCAATCTATCACATTGTTCCAATGTTTGAATCGCCGACCATAACTTATGGCAAGAGAAGATATATCCTGGGGTATAGTAGTTGCATATCCAAGACTTGTCTTTGCCTGTAGACAGGCCTTTCCGGCACGCGACCTCAAATCGATTCACAATCACACGGTTGGTTGAGGTCAAAGGCCTAGAACGGTCGTGCAGGCTGCACGGCACACATCACCCCGTAGGGCCTATCTGCTCCCCCACGTGCACTTCCTACTGACATTCTTTTCCTCTCTTGATAGTGACGATATCTTTGCTGTAGCCGCGCGCTTGATTGTTGTCATCTTCCGTTGTATTTTTTTTTCTTGTTCCCTGGTCCTTCGCTTTGTTTATTCTACTTGTGAACCTGCATCGTCTGTGTCCTTGTTTGCACTGCCCTGTGAGAGCCTGTTGGTTGCTCAGTGCAGGTCTTAATACAAGCGTTTCAAATTTCTGGTCGTTGCAGAATAATCCCTTGCGTCAACGACAACATGCATACACCTACATTAGCGAGCGAGAGCTCGCCGGTCTCACCAGCCTTCACAGAGTTTCGAAAGCGCTCGTTACCTCCACATATCATCGAGTCGCAAAAAAAGGAGGCGCTAGCGATGGTTACCGAAAAGGAATCCGAGGATGCACAGTCACAGCAAGCACAACTATCTTTCTTTAAGCGGTACTTTTACAGATCGACCACAGTACCTGGTGCTGGCGATGATGGAAGTGATGCAGAACCAGTTCGTCGTTTCTCGGTGCTATCTCGAGGATTTCTTACACTGGTGGCACTACTCTGCCTGGCTATAGTGGTCACTCTCTGTGCGGTTCTGGCCACGATACTCACACGACATAAACACGTGGAGCAAGAACTCCGCAGGTCTCCTGTTCGGGAGGCAATATTCGCCAATTTTGCAGATCCGGTGGTGCTCAAACACGAGGACTTGTTCTACGCATTCGCTACAACTAACGCAGCGGGTTAGTAGACGATGTTCTGTATGTGCGGCCCACAAGACAGGAAGCTGACATACTTAGGTATCCTTGCGCAATCGAATGATACAGCCGCTCTGGAGCTTCTTGCCCTTGGCAAAAGCAATGTGCAAATAGCAACAAGCCCGAATTTCAAGGACTGGACTTTACTGAACCACACGCACGACCCCCTCCCACAACTGGGCGACTGGGTCAGGCCTGGGCTCACAGTCAATCTGAACCCAAAGGCAAATGTTTGGGCTCCGGCTGTCATCAAAAGACCCAGTGACAACAAGTTCGTCCTTTACTACTCTGCTGCGTCAGCGGATTCGCCAGAAAACGCACCACGGACGTCTCATTGTATCGGAGCCGCAGTTTCCGATACATCTTCACCAGCGGGCCCATACCTGCCATTGAACGACACTATCGCTTGTCCCATCGATCAAGGCGGCGCCATCGATCCGTCTCCCTTCATCGATACAGATGGATCATTCTATGTAACGTACAAGGTCGATGGTAACAACATCGGGCATGGCGGGGACTGTGGCAACATGGTCAAACCTCTCGTACCCACGCCAATCAAGCTGCAAAAGATGATGGCAGATGGTGTGACGCCAGATGGCTCAGACATCACCATCCTCGATCGCACCGAAGACGACGGTCCTCTGGTGGAAGCACCGGTCATCACCAGAAGTCCAGAAGGAATCTACTTCCTCTTCTTCTCATCTGGATGTACCCGAAACCCTTCTTACGATGTGAAATACGCATTTGCAAACGATGTTCGCGGCCCGTATCAACGAGCGAAGAAGCCGTTGTTGAGGACAGGCGATTTCAACCTGACAGCACCAGGGTCAGTCGGTGTCATGGATTTGGAAGACGGCACGTTTGGAATGGTTTTCCACGCTCGAGTTCAGGCATCGTACGGAAGAGTCAGAGCAATGTATACTTCGGCCATTCGGTTCAACGGGACCGAAGTTTCACTAGTTAAAAAGATCTAACGACGCTAAGAATTTATACGCCTTTCTTTTTTTTTTCTGCTGATTGACCCATACTACTAGATTATCACATAGTCGTCTTCGTTCTTTTACCATGGCATAGAGTAGTGACAATCAACTCGAAAAAAGCCAACGATATCGAAACCAGGTTCAGCCACAGAACCATCGCTGAGATATCGTGTTCCTATCAACATCACACCGTGTATCTTATTAGCCGATTCAACTATAATCAATGTCGTCCGTATCAACGAAGCCCGAACAACTTTATCAGTTTTTTCGGAGTGTTTCTTCTTAGAACACGATTGATCTCTTGATCAATTTGCACGCCTTTTCGTTAGTCATAATAGTAACGTGCTAGAAGATCTCACCATACCCCATTGTGAGAGCGAGGCAACAAGCCTTCGAGCACAAGTTCTCCTCAGCTGGCAACGACCAACTCAACATCTATGCCTTGATTATCTCTACACACCCTACTATCGATCCGATATAGCCCCAGACATGCTCCCAACCTAGCACGAGAGCAGTGAATATAGGGATCAGTTTGAAACAGTCAGGAGTCTGATATCTCATCTGCCTATATGTCTAGTCCATTCTGTTTAAAGCCAGGGTTGTCCGCTCAGCCTCGCAAGCTACACGTGATGCAGCAGCCGCGCTAGCTCAATGGAGGCCGAGGAGAGCTCTCGTAGCCTTTGTGTTCTCGTTGACGAAGCATTCATAGCTCAAAACTTGTCAATCGAATTACGACACCATCTTGCTGTTTTGTACACACACCTACAGCCAGTAAGAAGCAGGGTAGCGACAGACTTAGTGGCTAGGAAGAAGCGCAGCATTTGATAACACACTAATATCTAGCCAGCCTCTCCGTGTTCAAAAGTATGTAACTTCCATTATACTCCGACTATAATATAGAGTAAGGCCTATGCTATAAAGAGGCACAATCTCATTTGGAGATAAATGCTGTCCATAGGGAGTCCATATCTTAGTTGCTTCTTAATGGGGACTATCCAGATCTCTAGTATTATCATGCAATTCTATAGCTATACGCGTTACATACTTTTGAATACGGGAAAAGGACAATATCACTTTGAAAGGTCTTCTCCTCTGATCTTTATAGCTAACAGGGTAGCAGAACCTTGTCATAGTACTTGCTTGTTCATTAACAAATTATCATAGCATCCAAAGCAGGATGCAAACTTCAAACTTCTCCGATACGGTCTTCGACGATGAGGGTAGGATGTTGATGCAAAGGCTCGTTCTCACTAAGCGCAGTCTTATTGCGATGGGCAAGGGACTTCTAAGGAGCGGACGCCGTACCTCCCTGTGTGCTAAAGTATGTAACGTGTGTAGCTGTAAAAACGCACAATACTAATAAGAATCAGAATAGTATCCATTAAGAAGTGTTGAAAGTATATGAGGTAGTGACTTGAAGGTTAATTGGTCTACATAGTCTGGAGCTATCCTTATATACCAAAGGGCAGGGTTGCTCACTCAGAATGTTGCTGACCAATAAGAAGCGACGAAATATAGACTCTCTTTGGCCACACCTCTATCTCTCGATACTTTGTGCCTTTTTATAGTGTACACTTTGCTCTCTACGTAGTCGGAGGTTGATGGATTCAATGAGAAGTTACAGACTTTGGCACATGGGGAGGTGGTATCAGTGGTGAAGACGAACGCTCAATGTTCTAATGGTTTCCGAATATCAAACTCATAAATTCATATCGTAGCAGGAACCAAGCACGAACGCCTAAAACGCCCCCGCATTGTGCAATTCCAAGAAGAGTCTGATCTAGAGAGGATATGTATGTAGCTTGGGGTATGGATATCATGCACCGGTCTCTTTGCTCTCTTCAAGATGGTAGTCACCGTTCTGCAGACCTTGGATGACCTTCTTACCCTCTTCAGTGAGCTCCGGAATGCCAGCTGGAGTGGTGGCGCCAGTGAAGAAGCGAGGTGACCATTCAACATTTCTGGCCTTCCTATCAGCCGCTTTTTGACGTTGACGCTCCTCAAGCTCCTGTTTCTCTGACGTGGCTCTCGAATATTGCTTGTTGAGAATGGCTTCAGTTACATTGTTCCAAAACTTGCGGGACTCGTTGGGCAACTGTTGCTCGGGAGGAGGAACAATCTTCTGCACTGGGAACAGCGGGTTGACATCAATGAGAAGAACCTTATCGGGGTTCTTTGCAGCAGGTCCAGAACCTCTGGTGAAGTAGACCTTGTCGTGCCAGGCACCTTCGATGCGGCCCAGGATGGCCTTTTCTGGAACGTCCTTGATCCTGGCGATGTTGTCATTGTCAACGTCACACTTGTAGACAACACCTTCGACCTTATTCTGGGTCTTGCCTAGCCATCCTTCCTCGAGATATGTGAGGATGACCTTGATGCCTGTCTTTTTGCATGTTACAAAGCAAGTATCGGCGACGCTAACGTTGAGGTTGCCTAGCAGAAAGTGTCAGTGGTTGGCAGCATGAATTAGAAGCTGGGGTAAAGATACCTCGCAGGAAGCCGCCTAGGTATGCAGCGGGATGAGTGAGATGATATGTCTCGTTGTCCCAGTTGTGTAAAGTGACGTAGATGCCTTCATTGTAAACGCCGGGAGTGACACGAATGCTGGTGCCGGTGAACTTTGCGCTAATCTGATCGAAGCCGCATGCAGAAATGCCTTTTTGAGGACAGTCGACGTAGTAGGCGGAGACGGGAGGATGATGAGAGGTTTGCTCAGTCAGGTAAGAAACCTTGATTGGCTTGCCAGCAGCATCGGACTTGACTTTGTTGCCTTGGATAACAGGCACGTTATCTTCAGTCTCCCATTGACACTGGACGAATATCAGAGACAGTACCCAACATGGGATAGAGGCAGACGACGTACTCTAAAGAACTCTCCGAGAGTCGAGTTGTATGGCTTGCAAGGCTTGCCCTTGACATACTTCAGGTCCTTTGTGAACCAGAAGCGCAAGCAGGCGAGGAGACGGCCAAGCTCATCATCTGAGTCGCCGATGCTGGCGAAGATGTCGGGTCTGTCCAGGTAATGCCAGTACTCTGCGCAACTAGGTGGTTAGGGGTGTCGTTCTTGTTGGCTTTAGATCTGAGAGGAGGCGTACCGAGGTTGGGGATGGGTTCCATCAACTGAGCAGGCAAGGAGAAGCGAACAGCGGCAATGTCAGAAACACCGATGAACCTGGGTGGACGTGTCAGCCAAGGGTGCGCAGTGACAAGACTCAGGCAGCAGCATCTCACTTCTTCAAGATACCAACAAAGGTTTTGAGTTTACTGCTGTCGTCGGGCGTCTTCTCAGCGGCGCTGGGTGCAGGGGTGGATGCTCTGGACGACTGCTCAGAAGGCGGAGCGGAGAGACCTGATGATGACGAAGCCATGGTGGTGCGATGTCGAAGTGCACAAGGCAAAGAGAGGGTTACAAACAAAAGTGGTTTGGTATGCGTCTGTCGGTCAAGGACGTTCACGTCCCCCAATCTCAACTAACATGGCGGGGCCTGCCTGAACGATGCGCACGGCCTCGATGAATGACGTTGACTACAAAGCCACAGCTTGGCCCCAACATGGCAGAGACAGCCACTCCTGAGCCCTCGACAAGTCATCCAACACCAGGCACTCAGCTCATGGCGCCTATACTTCTGTACAGGTGCCGCTATCTTGCTCTTTGCTCTGCTATGCAGCAACCCTGATGCCCACTCTCTGTGCCCGTCTGACCTACCACTGTCCTGCAGTAGTGCCGTGTCATGTTGCATCTGAATATGACCACCAATCAAGCCCGCACGCTCTCTTCCTGCCAAGTCTATTCGCATCATGCGCTGCCCTCCTCACATACAGTACACCACTCGAGCCAGTAAAGACATGCACTTTCGAGATAGCCAGGAGCCGTGTTTCAGATAAGATGCTGGCTTGAACAAGCCTCGCTGTGTATTTGTCTCTCCTATTAGCCACTCCATCCCCGGATATGTATAGTCTCCTCAAAGCAAAATGCCCAGCCAGCGACATGCATGGCAATGAAACGCAAAACTCCTGTCCCTTAACTCCCGCTGCCCTGTTGACTCCATGATTTCAAACCCCCTGCCTGCCCGACCAGAATGTCGTCTCCTTAAATGCCCTTGATGGCAACAGTTCTCTCCTTCTCGAGGCGCTCGCGGTTTCGCTGCTTCTCTTCCTCTTTGCATGTCTCGAGTCCGCTGCATGCATGACTCTCGAGCATACGATGCTTGCCGCAGAAGTGGCCATTGCAGAAACCGCAGTCTCCGACGATACGCTGGGCTGCGTCCTTGCAATCCTTGAACTGACAGCAGATCTTCTTGGGTGCTCCACCTCGCAATGGGAGTGCCAAGTGCAGTGTGCTTTCTCGGCCAATGTTGTAGTCCGACAATGTGTTCGATGAGGTATCGAGGTGCTTGCCAGCATATACTAGGCGCATATCCTGAGCAGGGAGATTCGTGCGGATGGCGAGAAGAGATGAGAGCGTCGCTATCGAAGTGGATTCGGGTACCTCGAGGGCGAAGGCTGTACGTAGTAAGCACGTGAGGTGGTCTTATGGCACCCGGTGAACTTACTGTTACCGGCAATGTTCTTGATGAAGATTTGCATGGTGGACTCGGGCTCTGCTGATGAGCAGCGTGATGCCAGAGACGAGATAGATGAGATGCTGTTGGAGCGCATCATGACCATGGCTGTAATGACGAGTGGGTGAATGAACAGATGGTTGGAGGATGTGAGGAAACAACTAAGGTGTTGATTGTGTTGGTGAGTGACGGATGGTAGACGAGTTTAGAAGTGTCAAATTTGAATCAAAGGACGAGTTGGTTGAAGAAGATGCGAGAATAGGAGGACAAGGATGAGGACGACGACGACGACGACGACGACGACGACCCCCGAGAGGCGAAGTGACGCGATCAGGCGCTCAAGCCGGCGTTTAGTCAGATTGGGCCGACGCTCCGACTGTCTCGTCTGGTCAAAGTATGATGGAACCTTGAACCCTCGGCCAACTCCCCTATCTCAAATCATCACCTGCCCATGCTACGTTTTGTCACCTGAATGCTTAGTCCTTTTTGACATGAGCGGATTGGGATATTGAGGCCAGCTTCTGTAGTTACTTGGCATATAATCTTCCTACAGGCTAGAGATGACCTTGATCCGAGCACAACCGTGTCCTCTCGTGTCTCACATGCTGCACAAAGGAGATTGTCAAAGCTCAGCACATACCCAGAAAGGCAATGCGCAGCCTTTTGACACTTGCAGTCACATCTGATTCACCGGGATTGCCTGTGAGATCGTCGTCTCCCCAGTCTGCGTCGCTGAAGTCCGCTTGGCATGCTGCATCTAAGCGGTGATGATCGCCCTTTGACGGTCAAGGACCTCGTCTCGAACCACTTTCGGTCTATCGACTGTGCATACATGCTCCAGAGCATACCATTCGATAACATCGTTGCTGAGCAAATGGTGAAGTCGATCAGTGTGTCCAGGTATCTTCCTGCTAAGGTCTATCCATCATGGTGATTGACCTGCCGTCTGTTGAGTCTTGACCCCGGAGAACCCTGTGGTGTCATGACCCAAGAACCCGCACAGCCACCCGCCGGGTAAACGTTTTCGATGCCTTATCTTGCATGAGTCCGTGGCCCTTTCTGACTCTTCAACATCTGCTTGTCTTTTCACCGTCTAGCATTGGCATCTTGGTACTCTTGTACGCCCGTGATGTCGGTATGCCAATATTTGATCAACACTACATTTGCCATGGCCGCATTGGTAACCATACCAGAAGCTAAAGTTGTGATTCAAGCATGAATGCCTAGACGTTCAAGTTCAAGCAAGCTGTACAGCGTCGGACTTGGTTGAGAAAGCACAAATCTTCTCATAACGTCTTTTGCTCGCTCGCCTGCCTCTTTGAAATCTGCGTTGTCCGGCTGCTGCAATGCACAATAGATCTTCAAGCACGATGCGCTTCCAAGAGTTTAGCACATAATAGTGCCTTTCTGCTTGTCCGCAGCGATTGCAGATACTCAATCGTTGCTCGCCAAGCCTCTCACAGACAGCTCAGCCTCCATCTCCGTACTCCAGACTGTCAGACCCACTCATCTTCCCCCGGATTGAACGCTATATTTCTTGATTATCTTTTGCAGCACAACAGACTCCGTGCGGAGGGCTTGTCTCATATCGACGCACCACCAGACAAACTTTCTGCCATGGCCTCTTACGCTCCTCGATCTGAGCCAGTCACCCGGGCATGTTCCATGCTCCCGCTATGGTTGGACGCTCTCTATGCCAATCCACATTCCGATGGTTACCCAACATAAAGGCCAAGCCTAGACACTGTGCAGAAAGAGTTGTTTTTCCCAGCGTTTTTACCTTGAGCGGTCTGTAGCTTTGGCTCTATGCTTGGCGATTGTCTTTCAACCTGATAACGGGGCCTTTCATCTTGGAATGACTGGTTCTTCTTGATGCTTGTTGGCGGGATGGCTTGCTCTTGGCTGTTACATTTGAGGCCTTGGCCCGCATAAGAGATATGGGCGATCACAATCGTCGACTGGTCCTGACGCGTCCTGATATGTGCAAGCAAACGTGCTCACGAAACTGGCAGTGCATGCCTGCGGACTCCGGGGATCGTGAGGTGTATAAAGGAGGCCATGTCTCTCGAAGGATTCCGATATCATCAGCAGCTCGCTTGGCCATTTTTCAATAGTTCTTCGTCGAGAGAAGTCGAGCAGCTTTCTTCTATCCATCTGTCTTTTGCCTGTGTGACACGCCAGGACCTTTCCTCGTTGGGAATATGACAGGCTCCGACTCTTCTGAGAAGCAGTTCTGCCAACCACAAACCCCAAACCCCCTTCCTGTGTTGTCCCCTTCGGTCACAAACGTGGAAGATTTGGAAATGGATTGGCCTACAGGATGGCGTCCGTACACAGCTTTGTTTGTATGGAACTCCAGTACCAATCCTTCGAAGCTAGACATCGCTAATTATCTCTAGGGCTGTTTCTTACTCATGTTCAACAGCTTCGGAGTAATCAATGCCTACGGCACGTTTGCGTCCTACTACTCCGAGTCACTCTTTCGAGGCGATGATCTGATGTTGAGCAATCTGATCGGCTCAACGCAATGCTTTGTCGTTCTATTCTTCTCTTTCATCACTGGTCGGCTACTTGATGCAAACCACAGTCGTGAGCTACTATTGGCTGGCTCTGTCATCATCACCATAGGCATGTTCATGCTAAGTATCTCCAATGGTAACGGAGGCTTGAATCAAGGCAACTATGGCTTGACGTGGTTGACACAAGGTCTGGTGACTGGACTGGGTATGGCCTGTTTCTTTGTATCAAGGTAAGTTGACGTCAATACTGGGAGCTGGCCACGAATGCTGACGTTCTACATCAGTTCTCAAAGTATGTCCGGACAATGCTTACGTACCTGGATACATCATTGATCTCTTACAGTAACCGGGACATGGTTCCATAAGAGAAAGGGATTTGCTCTTGGCGTCGTAGCTTCTGGTGCAAGTATCTGTAAGTGGATCCGTTCATCCAAGAAAAGCAAAGCTTACTGTCCTGTAGCTGGACTTACCCTACCGGTGATGCTTCGCTTTCTCATCACATCTCAAGGTTTCAACAACGCAGTACGATATGTAACCATTGTCATATCTGTCACCAGCTTTGCAGCAGTACTGCTGGCGCGGCCAAACCCAGCACACGCGTTCAGAAAACCTGAGAAGTGGATGTCGACGAGAACATGGATTGATACATCAGCGTTCCGCGATGGCGCATTCTGCTGCTTTACAGCGTCAATTTGTACCCTCTTCTTCGGATTCTACTGCGTGTTCTTCAGTCTTGAAGAGTGGGCAGCTACCAATGGCATTGCCTATAAAGGTACACCACCCCCAGGAAGCAAAGTAACTCTGTCGACATACTGGTTTTTGAGCATCATGAATGGCTGCAGCACCTTTGGTCGACTCAGTGCTGCCTGGTTTTGTGATAAGCACGGCGCATTGTACGTTCACATGACGGTGACGATTGTGTCTAGCATTCTTTGCTTGTTCCTGTGGACGTTTGCCAACACGCTCGCACCAGCTCTGGTCTTTGCCATACTGTTTGGAGCCTTCTCGGGCAGTGTGATTGGGCTACCTGCAGCATCCATGGCAGAAATCCTGAAATACGAGCCAGACGGACAGGCCAGACTTGGACACTGGACAGGTATGATGTACACAGCGGCAGCGCCATTTGCACTGGTGGGGCCTGTGATCGCTGGCCACCTGGTCACTGAGTACGAGACGTATCTCGGAGTACAGATCTGGAGTGGAATGTGTCTACTTCTGAGTGCAATCTGCATGGCAGGGGCAGTCTATTTCACACGCAGAAAGAAGGCCAGCAATGGCAATAACGACAAGGTGTAACGGACCTAGCGAATGTTAGAAGGCTGCTCTTGGTGATTGAGGCAGGGATTTAGGTCGAGATTGCACTACAAAGACAGAGAGAGACTCGATTGGTAGCGTAATTCTTCAAGACTCGGGATTTAGGACAATTAGAACAAGATTTAGTTAGATAGGATCAACGGATATTACGAATTCAACTCTAAGCCCATGACAGCATGCGTAAGGTCAAGGTGAAAGATTCAAAGACAGACGAAGCACGCAGCAGAAAGAGGAGTAGGTAGTTGAGAGGAGGTGGTGGAAGGATGCAATCAGCAGAGACGGCGTGACTTGTAGATTGGCGGGAGCGGCGGAGGTGTCGGGGGCATGCGGACTCGACGACGCTCACAAGCTTGAGCATTGAGTTTCCGATGACCACACGTCTCCAGCACAGTGATGAGTCTTGGATAGCCGGAGGCTTCTGCTGGGCGATTGGAAGCCAGCCAGAACATGGGACCCGCCGCCGAAGACGACAGCTCTTTCTGGCAGCGCCTGCACACGCTTCTGGACACGCAATGCGACACGCACGAGCAGATCGACGACTGTCTGCGCTCCTTCCTTGAGCTCTCGACTGACGGCTTCCTCGACACCGAGTACGACATTGCCCGCTGCTGTTACCGTCTGATCGACTCGTTGCTCTTCACTCAGAACAAGGACTATGTGCGCCGCCAATTTGTCTACTGCCTGCTACAGGTGCGATCCCACCCTGTCCCGACATGTGCCTACGACCTTCTTTATTGACAGCCCGTTGTAGGAGGAAGATGCTCCCGTCCTGCATATCGTCACCGCCGTGCTGCTCTACGACGGCCGCAGCGACGAAGCCGTCTTTGAGATGATGCAGATCGAAGCCGCCTTCCCCCGCCTGCTCGACTTGATCAAGGGCAACAAGGACGACAACACCGGTCTGCATCGCTTGCTGCTTGAGCTGCTCTGCGACATGTCCAGGATCCAACGCCTGTCACTCGACGACCTGGGTGAGTGACCTCGCTCTGCTTGCCGCCAATCTGCCTCTTGACTACTTCTAATCTATGCCGCTACAGCTACCGTTGACGACGCCTTTGTCATCTACCTATTCGAGCTCATCGAGGAGCTGTCCAACGACGCCAACGACCCCTATCACTATCCCACAATCCGCGTCCTGCTCACACTCAACGAACAATACATGTGCTACGCCGTCTCTTCAGAGTCACACCCCACCCTGACCAATCGCATCATCAAAGTTCTCTCCAACCACGGCCCTGCCTACCGTACCTTTGGCGAAAACCTCATATTGCTCTTGAATCGCGAGTCCGCCCTTGGTCCACAGCTGTTGATTCTCAAGCTTCTCTATCTCTTGTTCACAACCCCTTCCACCTTCGAGTATTTCTACACAAACGACTTGCATGTTCTTGTCGACGTCATCATCCGCAACCTCCTCGATCTGGACCCTGGGTCTGACGACGATGATCAACCAGACTTGCCTCGGGACGGTGGTGGCCAGCGAGCTCTTCGTCACACATACCTGCGCGTCTTGTGTCCGCTCCTAAAGAGTACACAACTGGCTCACGATAACGCTCACTACAAACGTGAAGAACTGCGCAAACTTTTCTGCTTGCTGGTCAACAGATCCTCGTTTCATTTCGCTCCTGTCGATGAGACTGTTGTGCGTCTGGTCTCACGTTGCAAACAGGTCGCATGGATAAGAGACGAATCAGACCACGAGGATCCAATCAGCCCTCCCACTGATGCTCATGTAGCCAAGCGTTTACTGGGAATGAACCTGGCCGAGGCAGGCGAAAGTAGTCTGAGCGTCTTGGAGGTCACTGCCAAAGTTGAGAAGGAAAAGCCCATGGTGCCCGCTCCACGAAGGCGGAAGAGGCTGCAGCAGCAACAATCAAAGGAGACGGTCCTGTTGCGAGTTTCGCCCGCCAGTGCGCACAATGGCGATAGAAGCCCCTTTGATGATGATAATGATGAAGAGTGAAGCGGGCTTCTCTGTACATAACCACAAACGTAATTTTTCCTGCAGTCAACCAGAACTCGCACATCCCCTTTGCAGCACAAGCCGTTCCCTTGAACAAAGGAGTCATGGCCATCTACTTCCTGGTCAAGGTAAATCGACCTGTTTTCTGTACAAGATTACACAAATGGCAAACGACACCTGCGCCATGTATGCAGCCGGTCGTGTTCCTGCGTCAAGCTTTGCTTTGCGTAACCCCAGTATACACCCTCCGCCTCCTGCCATCTCCTGCTTTCTCGTTTCCTTATGGTCACACTACATCTTCGATCCAACCTAAACATGCATGACAATGTTTGTTCAGCTAACCCTGTCGTTCGCCAGCAAGGATCCGACGCCACTAATCTGGGCGGCCCTGACATGACACAGCAAACAACCATCAGCACAGGTACCTAAGCTGCAGGTAGGAAAATCTGGGCCACCCTGAAGAAAGGGAACCTGCTTCGACTGCAAAAGTTTTCAACACTATGTAGTCTTTCATAGACATCCGTCAGCAAGGAAGCAAGCCAACGGGAACATGTATCGACACTGCCTGCCCTTGCAAGATACGTCTTGATGAAGGTGCTCTAATGTATAAGTAGAGCTTCACTCATTGCGATACTCGTCCAGAATCACCAGTCTTTCGCTCATCTCCTACACAATCGTTCAAAATGTTCAAAACCATTTCCTTCCTCCCTTGTGTTCTTGCGGTTGCTTTGGCTAGCCCATCGCCCTCCTCGGACTCCTGTTATGAGCCATTCCCGTATGGTAACTTCCCTACTGGTATACCCCGTCCAACTGGATTGCCTTCAGGCTGGCCCCCTGCTCCATTCCCGGGAGCTTCCTACGGAGCACCCTTCCCGACATTCAACATCAGCTCTGTAGTTGTCGGTCCTACCGGAACCGGAGCATCATCTGCGTTCGTCCCATCTTCGTCGGATGAAGGCAGAAGCGGTTCACTCTCGAGCCCCAGCGGCACTACTTCCCCCACTTCCATGGTCTCGAACTCGGCCTTGTTCCCAAACACCACGGCCTCATCTGCAGAATCAGTCACCACCATCTACTCTGAGACCACCGCAGTCACGACTGTGATCAGTACCGTCTACCTGACCTCACCAAGCCCCGAGTCGTCCTCCAACGTGACATCCCCCGCCGCTTCATCTCCATTCTCATCCAGCGCCAATGTGACTACCATCTCTTCGTTCGTGACTGGCACGGTCATTGTGACGACCACCTTGACGCCCTACTCCTCTCCTGAATCACCAGTCACAGCTGTCAACAGCACTTTGCTGCCTGGAACTGCAATCTCATCCTCTATGGGTACTGGTGGAGCTTCCATGACTGGCAACAGAACATCTTCAGCTGCTTCATTCACCTGGTCTCCCTATGTCCCATATATTCCTGGTACCGGCGTCTACGGTGGCTCCACACCATCGAGCTCACCCGACTTGCCAGTCACGGCATCCGTAACCAACTCGAGTTCAGCTTATGCTAGCCCTACTCACGTTACCATCCACCTCAACTCCTCGGTCACCCTGACCCTGGTTACCACTCAGACTATCCCATTGACCACTGTATCTGCTTCGAATCTTACTGTTAGTTCGGGATCTTCGAGCGCTTTCTCTGCATCATACACTTCTGGTGGCCGCAACGGCACCCTCATCCCGTCCGGTGGCACGGCGATCTCGACCATGAGCCCATCATCCTCGCTCATCAGCCCTGTCACTGCCACAAACTCCTCCGCTTCGTTTACTGGTGGTAACCGTAGCGGCACTGGCAGTCCATCGGGGAGTGTGCCTTTCCCTACTGCTCCCTTCTCGCACTTGTCTTCCTTCGTCACCAGCATTGTCAGCTCTAGTGCCGGAAGCTCAGAGGCTGGTGCCATCACTGGCTCACCCTCCTCCACTCCTCCTACTTACCCTACTGCACCCTGGTACGGTTCCTGGGGCTATGGATACGGTGGTGGCTATGGAGGATACCGTGGCGGCCATTAGAGAGATGGAAAGGCTTAGATGGTGGCAGATCAGAGTCGAAGGGCGATAAAGCATACATGGCAATGTTCTGATGGGACGCGGTCGGTGGGGTGTTTCTTTTGTCATTGGTGTCGTACGGTTTCTTTCCTTTCGATTCTTGATCGCTGCAGTCTTGCAGCGATCTCTATTTTGTGGTGGTGTTTTTCTTCGATCTGGGACCAATTGGTATCTAATTTCGACATATACAGTTATCAATCATGTCTCTCTGCCAGACAATACGCCTCTGTCCGAATTATGATCGTGTATGGCATTATAAAGTAGAGTTGCTAAAGCCAATAGAATTTCGGGGTGCTATTTCATGAGCAGTTCTTCATTTCTTTATGGAGTAGTTGCTGCCATTGACGATAACCTTGCCTTGCTCCTCCATGCCGGAAAGCAACCATCTTGTTTCGTCCTCACCAAAGTTGTAACCGCCGGGGACGACCATTTTCATCATCATCGTGATACGTGCCGCGTCCATAGCTCCTCCGTTCGTCAACATACCCATCATGAACATTTCGTACATAGGCTTGTTGTCCTGCAGTACAGCATCTTGAGACTTGACTGCCGAGATGACTGTATCGGCCTGTACTGGTGCCGAAGCGCCTGTGGTAGATTTTCCATCTGCAGACGGTAATTGCTCAAGGACGGTGAAGACGTCCGGCTCATCCTCGACCAGGACTTGATGGCCTACCCAGAATGCAAGAGCGTTGCGTACAAGCACTTCGTCCATTTGAAGAGACTCTTCCAGCTGTTGTACCGTTCTTAATGCCGGGCTGACAGTTGAAGCGTCCTGGCTGTCATCTTGGAAGGCATAGATGACGCTCGCTTGCCACGTCTGAATACCCTCGAACTTCACAGTGCGATCCTCGAGCTCGAGCTCGACTGTAGCTTTTCCAAGCGCAGATAGCCAGTGCAACTTGCGTAGGTTCTTGATTCGTTCGAAGTCCTGCTCAAAGCTCTTCTGCAAAGTAGAGATTGGTGCAGGAACAGCAAACTCGTCTTCTCGAAGACTCGGCCAGAAGAACGAAGACAGAATTTGTGTTTGAAAGGCTGCAGACAACTCGGTGTTGACACTGGACTCGAACATAGGTAAGTCTGGTGATGGATAGAGTATGTCTGAGCCCTTTTCAGCGACGGCCACAGACTTGATCAGGGCAATAAATTTGTGACCAGCCAAGTCGGTGCGTGGCACACGCGTGTTGAACATGCCAATAAGTGCCTGACTTCTGATACCGGAATCAGGGATGGCAGCATGAACCTCTTGCGCTGTTGGAAAGTCGTCCTTCGGACGAAGGGTATTGTTGATGCGTCTCGAATCTTGTATGTCACGCAGCATGACCTCGCAAGACTGCAAACGATCGGCACCAAATCGTGTTTTGAAGAGCTCCACGAGACGGATCTGTACACAAAGTAAGTACAACCTCGGGTTCAAGAGCATATCTGATCAAGTACTGACTTCCTTCTCGAGTTCGGTATCATCGTAGCCGACACTCAGTAATCGTTCTCCCAATAGTGACTGGACTTCTTTGATAAAATCAGCTTGCTCAAAGAGAGTAAGCATGAACGACATGACATCCTCGCTTTTGGATTTCTTGTAGTCTGAACATGAAACGATTAGCACGCTACTTTACATAGGACAAAGCAACTCACCAGGCCCTGCATCAATAGGATCGGGCATCCATTCCATATCATCCCAGTCGAGACCTTTGTGCTCGACATGAAGCGCCTGTCCCTCTGAAAGGTTGATTTCTCGGGCAAGGTCGATGCATATCTCTTCGGACGAATTGTCGAGAGGGCCATTGTCATCATCCACATCTGCTAAGAAACTGGCTGCGATGATTCTTACAGTGTCTTCGCGATGTCTTAGATATGCACGTAAAGGTACAGCCACCTTGTCCAGGAGCACACCTCGTGGATCTAGGGTCTTGAATGCCATAATGACATTGATGTAGATGCTGAGTAGCTCTGATGTTGTCACACCCGCATGCAACAAGCGACGACTTAGCTGGCGTGTGAATGAGGTTGCAATCTGGATCTTTACTTCTGATGAGTGCATGCATTCTTTCAGGTCCAGTATTGCTCCAGTTGAATGAGGCCATGCCTTGACATAATCGAGAAGGTGTCTGATCCTTTGCTTTGCCAGACGTTCAAGAGCTGTGTTCTCCCAATCCGCTAATTCATTGGGTGTTGAGAGGCCGACTGCAGGGACAAATCGATGTCGAATCCATTGGCGTAATCGGTCAACAACGCTCTGACGCTGCGTCCAGTCCACTTTCATTGCAGCACTTTGAACAAAGGTGTCCAGGGCGGCGTACATGCCATGAGCCATCGCACGTTGTGCATGATAATCCATCATGATCTCTCAATGAGTGCTGTCTAGATTTCGCTAGCATTGTGCATTTTTGACGACCAAGGAAGACGACGACTGTTGTTGATGAAAACAACAAGGAGACGCACGCGCTTGGCGTGCTGTTCGAACGACGCCGCCGCCATCTCTTTTCTCTCCTCTTTGACAAAAAGGCAGCAGCAGAATTCTCAGCCAAGGGCATACAAAACATTAGTCTGTTCGGGGATATGTGTTGGACACTTCTAGACGAAGACCTCCTTAGATATCATTCTAGCTATTCTCAATGTCTGCTTTCGCCAAAACACAAGCCACAGGCTCCAAAGTGCTCTACCTGAGCCTGGCTGTAGAGACGCGAATATGTTCTATTCGGCAATCTTCTATGAAGACTTGACTCCTGACTGTCACATCGAAGATAACTTTGTGCATCCATTCCTACAGAAGCTACATAGCTCTAACAACAACCCGAGGCAGATGCTTGGCGTCATCATGCGATGCATCCATACCTGCCTGCTGCACACTTGAGCAAGATCACAAGCTTCTTATAAATTCATATAACTTTGATCGATACTAATACAGAACCTATTGTGTCGCAGAAAGCATGAAGGTTCAACGCATCCTTGTGTTTGCGAGTTGGCTTGTGTACGCGCCGTCGACACTGGCGTCCCGCGACCAGGTCGTTCTCGAGGGGTCAGCCGCCACCAGAGCCACAAAAAATGTTGCTATCATAGGTAAAACCTTCGATCAATATCTTTTGAGCCTGCAACTGACACTGTAATCAGGTGCCGGGAGTGCTGGCTCATCAACAGCGTACTTCCTAAGGAAATACAGCCAGGAGAGAGGCATACCCCTCAACATCACAGTCTACGAACGTGACGGCCACATTGGTGGTCGTTCAACAACAGTCGGCGTATATGGAGACGAACAAAACCCGGTCGAGCTCGGTGCTTCCATCTTTGTCGAGGTAAACCACAATCTCGTTGATGCTGCTAAAGAATTCAATCTTTCGACCTCCGGCATTCGTGAACTCAGCACGGAAGGACCGGTTTTGGGTATATGGAATGGCAGGGACTTCGTTTACATGCAATCTTCTGGTGGAAGCTGGTGGGATTCTGCAAAGCTTTTCTGGAAATACGGTCTCGCACCTCTCAAGACTGTGAAGTTGATGAAGGCTACCGTTGCGAAGTTCCTCAAGATGTACGAAGAGCCGTATTTCCCTTGGAAATCGTTATCGCAAGTGGCCTATGAACTCGGTCTGACGGCTGTTACCGCCTCTACTGGTGAACAGTTTCTTGATCAGAACGGCATTGGCAAACTGTTCGCTCAGGACATCATACAGGCGAGCACACGGGTCAACTACGCACAAAATCTACCTCTTATACATGGATTAGAGGCGATGGTATGCATGGCTACTGATGGAGCACAAGCGATTGAAGGCGGCAACTGGCAGATATTCTCCAACATGCTCGCTGCCTCTCATGCGACAGTTCTTCTCAACCACACAGTCAGCAAGGTTGAGAAACAAGAGAACGCTACATATAGCATATCGACAAAGGGAACGGGGTCATCAGCAACATTCGACCAGCAGACATTCGACGAGGTTGTGCTGGCAGGACCATATCAATATTCGAAGATCGACTTTGACCCCGAGCCTCGTCACCTGCCGGACTCTATTCCTTATGTACAGTTGCACGTCACACTGTTCACGTCAAAACACAAGCTCTCGCCACGAGCTTTTAATCTATCGTCAGACAAAGAGGTCCCCCAAGTGGTTCTGACTACTCTCCCTCCAGGCGAACACCACGGCAGCAATCCAGAAGGAGTGGGATCACCTGGTTTCTTCAGCATCTCGCTTCTGCGTCCTAGTATGGACACTCGTGAAGGTAGAGACGAGCTCGAATACTTGTACAAAGTTTTCTCGCCCGCTCCACTCAACGAGACATTTATGGCCAATATTCTGGGACTGCCTGCAAACAGGACTATTGGTAAAACGGATGTCAGTTGGATGTACCGAAAGGTATGGAACAGCTATCCATACGAGTATCCACGAGTGACCTTCGAAGAACTCCAGCTGGATGACGGACTCTGGTATACGGCAGGTATTGAGAGCTTCATCAGTACGATGGAAACTAGCAGTCTAATGGGTAAAAACATTGCCAGGTTGATGGTGGATGCTTGGGAAGGTTAGGGTGTGTACAGACTCATACAAAGCTATTCCAGATGCGATTTATAGTTTCACTAAGAGACAACATGTATTCTAGTAATGTCGAAAGCGCCTCTGAAGAATAAAGGTGCTTGATAGTGAGAAGTGTTGCAGTAATTAGACAGTGAGGGGTCGGGACTCGGGCCGAGTGAGTCGAGGGGCACAGACCGAATGTTTGTTTGTTCTGTTTGGCGAACGGGTGCTTGGGCAAGCAACAATAATGCTGAGAGGCTTCGATTTGCGACAATAACATTTGGACAAGACACCATGTCGGCCACCTCACCACGACAAAGTCGGCGGACTGCCGCCTCAAGACGCAGAATCGTCGATTCCGACGACGACATGGAAATGGATATGGGCGACGACGTAGCTCAACCAAACAACACTGAAGACGACCAGGACGATGAAGAGGAAGAATATACACCAGCACCAGCTCGCTCCACTCGTCACACCAAGTCTATAACCTCTACACCACAGACCGCCTCACGTACTCGTCGCAATCCCGTCGTCGACGACGAAGTCCTAGAAGATGCGACTTCACCCACCAAGCCCAAGCGCCGAACCGCCAAAACTGCTCGTACTGCACGAAAGAGCCGTATGTCCACATCAGTTGCCTCCGAGGCTGATGCCTCCACCATGTCGACTCCTCAACATTCAGCTCCGCCAGCTGCCCAGAGGCATGCTACGCCTCTTGCCGACATCACAGAGACAGCTGTGAATGACCAGACTCCACGTGCTCAGACAAGGCCACCACCATCCAGCCAGGTCCACAAGGTCGACACGAACACCACTATGCTGGAGAAGCCTATGGATATTGTTGTGCGCACCAGAGCTGCCGCTACCATTCCTGTTTCACAAGCTCCCGATGAGCCTCGATCGCGTACCGTTATCACCCACCTCGTTCTGAAGAACTTCAAGAGTTATGCGGGTCGCCAGGAAGTCGGTCCCTTCCATGCTTCATTCTCCTCGGTTGTCGGTCCCAATGGTTCAGGCAAATCCAATGTCATTGACTCCTTACTCTTTGTATTTGGTTTCCGTGCCAGCAAGATGCGACAGGGCAAGATCTCCGCTCTGATTCACAACTCCGCTGCCTATCCTGATCTGGACCACTGCGAGGTCGAAGTCCACTTCCAGCAGGTTATGGATCTGCCAGCTGGTGGCCACGAGGTTATTGCTGATTCACAGCTTGTCATCTCGAGACGGGCTTTCAAGAACAATGCGAGCAAATACTACATCAACGGCCGAGAGTCAAACTTCACCGCCGTAACTACCCTTCTGCGCGACCGTGGAGTCGATCTCGACCACAAGCGTTTCCTGATCTTGCAAGGCGAGGTCGAATCGATTGCTCAGATGAAGCCAAAAGCCGCCACCGAACACGATGACGGCCTTCTGGAGTACCTCGAAGACATCATCGGCACCTCAAAGTACAAGACACCCATCGACGAAGCTGCTACAGAGACCGAAGCACTCAACGAAGTTTGCGCCGAGAAAAATACCAGGGTACAACATGTTGAGAAGGAAAGAAATGCCCTCGAAGACAAGAAGGACAAAGCACTGGCTTTCATCCGTGACGAGAACGAGCTGGCTACAAAGCAATCTGCTCTATATCAGATATACATTAACGAGTGCTCAAACAACGTCACCGTGACCGAAGAAGCTGTTCAGCAACTTCAACAGCAGCTCGATGAGGAACTGGAAAAGCACAAAGGCAACCAAGAAGGGATCAAACGACTACAAAAGCAGCACAGTGCTACAGCCAAGGTGTACGAGCGCATGTCAGAGAGCACACAATCGGTCCTGAAAGAGATGGCAAAGCTAGACAAGGAAACCGTGAAACATGCAGAAAAGAAGAAATTCCTCGCCAACAAGGCTAAGAAGCTTGCAAAAACGGCGGAAGACAGCAGATTCGCTATTTCTGGAGCCACCACGCAGGCAACGCAGGCCGAGGACGACATCAATAGAAACGCACAGTCCATAGCGGAATTGGAAGCCGAGATGCAGCAAGAAGAAGCACGACTGACCCAGATTCGAGAAAGTCTCAAAGGTAAAACTCAAGGTATTTCGGATGAAATTGCAGCCAAGCAGAAGACTTTGGAGCCCTGGCAAGCCAAGGTCAACGAAAAACAATCTTCGATTTCTGTTGCACAGAGCGAGCTCGATATTCTGAGAGAGCGAGGCAATGCCGGAGCCAATGCTATTCAGGAGATCGAGTCAAAAATCACGGCACTCTTTGAAACTCGCGAAGCCAAAGCGGTAGAGTTCAAGGAGTGTAGACGAGAACGAAAGGAGGTGGAACAGTCTGTGCAAGAAACCCAGGCTGAGATCGACCATCTCGTTTCGCAAGAGTCCGCCCTACGCTCGAAACTCTCAGGAGCCAGACAAAAAGCCGACGAAGCAAGAGCAAGCTTGGCTGCTACGCAGACTCAAGGAAACGTTCTCACCGGCCTTATGCGCCTCAAGGAGTCTGGCAGAATCAACGGATTCCACGGACGCCTCGGCAACCTTGGTGCTATTGATGCGAGATTCGATGTTGCAATTTCTACTGCATGCCCTTCCCTCGACAATCTGGTAGTCGACTCTGTCGAAGTTGGCCAACAATGCATCGAGTACCTTCGCAAGAATGACTTGGGCCGTGCTAACTTCATTCTTCTCGACCGCTTACCACAGCGAGATCTGTCGGCCATACAAACACCAGAGAACGTGCCCCGACTCTACGACCTTGTCAAGCCGAAGCACGATCGTTACAGACCTGCCTTCTACAGTGTGTTGCAAAACACACTTGTTGCAAAGGATCTCGAGCAGGCTAATCGTATCGCTTATGGTGCAAAGCGTTGGAGAGTTGTCACGCTTGACGGTCAGTTGATTGACAAGTCGGGTACCATGAGCGGTGGTGGTACAAGAGTCGCTAAGGGTGCCATGTCTTCCAAGGTTGTGGCCGATGTGACTAAGGATCAGGTCGCCAAACTCGAGGTTGATCGTGATGCACTAGAGGAGACATTTAAACAGTTCCAGCAGAGGATGCAGCAACTTGAAACTCATCTTAAGGAGTTGCAAGACCGTGTGCCGCAACTCGAGACTCAGGCCTCGAAGTTGAAATTGGAGGTACAGAGCTTTGATAATAACATTGCTGACGCCGAAAAGAGAGTGGAAGAACTTCAGGCCGAGAGTCAACCTTCAGAATCAGACAACAAACGCATCTCTGAGCTCGAGAAGACCATCAGGACACTTGAGAAAGCGACTGAGAAGCTGCAATCAGAAACTGCTGGTATCGAGGAGGAGATCAAAGCATTACAGAACAAGATCATGGAAGTCGGTGGCGTGCAGCTTCGTACACAGAAGGCCAAAGTCGATGGTCTCAAAGAGCAGATCGATCATCGCACTGAGGAAATGTCTAACGCGGAGATCAACAAGGCCAAAGCTGAGAAGCAAAAATCAAAACATGAGAAGACCTTCAACGATGCACAGTCTGAGCTGGAGAAGGTGACAGCAGATGCGGAAAAGGTTGAAGAAGAGATCAAGGAGCAGACTAGAAATACTGCAGGGTTCCGTAAAGAGGCGGAAGAAGCTCAAGAGGTATGTTCCAGAAACCAATGTCCATACATGACACAAGACTGACCGAACGCAGGCCTTGGACACCAAGAAAGAAGAGCTCGAGGCACTCAAGAGCGAGCTTGATGCCCAGACAGCCATTCTGAACGAGACTCGAGGCATTGAGATCGAGATGCGGAACAAGCTCGAAGAGAACCAGAAGATCATGGCCGAGAACCAGAAACGCTTGAGATACTGGCAAGAGAAGCTAAGCAAGCTCACTGTCCAGAACATCGGGTAATATGTTCTTGAGTCCTTGTCAAAAACAATCACTAACCACTGTTCAGGGACGACGGTGAGGAGCTTGAACCTCTGCCTATGGCGCAATACACCAAAGACGAACTCGAGGACATGTCCAAGGACGAGCTCAAGGCCTCGATCGCGCTTCTTGAAGAGTCAACGTCACAAGCAGTTGAGCTTTCGGTTCTGGCCGAATATCGTCGACGTGTATCCGAACACACATCACGTATGTCTGACCTTAACGAAGCTCTGGCTAGTCGCGACTCAGCAAAGAAACGACTTGATGACCTCAGACGCATGCGCCTCGAAGGATTCATGGAAGGGTTCTCGACGATTTCAATGCGCCTCAAGGAGATGTATCAAATGATCACCATGGGCGGTAACGCAGAACTTGAGCTTGTTGACAGTCTCGACCCCTTCAGCGAAGGCATTCTCTTCAGTGTTATGCCACCAAAGAAGAGTTGGAAGAACATCAGCAACTTGTCCGGTGGAGAGAAGACACTGAGTTCATTAGCACTGGTGTTTGCTCTGCACCACTACAAGCCAACTCCCTTGTATGTCATGGACGAGATCGATGCTGCTCTCGACTTCCGCAATGTCTCGATCGTTGCCAGTTACATCAAGGAAAGAACAAAGAACGCCCAGTTTATTGTCATCTCCTTGAGAAACAACATGTTCGAGTTGGCTGCGAGATTGGTTGGTGTTTACAAGGTCAACCACATGGTAAGTTATTCTCGCCCTCTACTCAAAATGCACTGCTGACAATTCAATAGACCAAGAGTGTTACTATTGAGAACAAGGACTACATCCAAGCTGTTGCTGCATGAGAGTCTTTACGAATACTGGTTTTGGCGTAGGAGGAATTGTATATTCGTTGATGGGATCGGTGGCGCTTTGGGAGATTTGTTATGATACCACGGCTGGATGTAGTAGGGAGCTATGGAACACGAATAAGACTGTCGATTGACCTTTGCTTCTTCCGCCGCATGCAGCATGCTCGAGTAGACGTTTTGGACATGTCCCATGGGCTTCTTTCTCCCATCTTTACCATTTGAGTGCTCTCTGCTTCATTGCTTCAAGAAGCAATGTCGCAATCCATATACTGTGTACTGGTGCTGGTCAGTAAGTGGCCTCTGGAAGGTGTTGCTGTGAAGTCCAAATATACCACAATTTTTGAGCAAGGTAAAGTGTTCGTGGTGCTCAGGCGTCCTGTCGAGACCGACGAAACATCAGTCGTGACATACTCCGTTACATGGACTCACTGCTTTCTTTCAAGACAGATTGAGGAGCATGTCCCAATGTGGGAAGATCACAGGCATATCACAGAAAACAAATAGATGATGCACAAATTCAAAGACAAGTTCAAACCAGGATAGGTGTTTCAATTAAGGCTACAATCGCCTGATCATAAACGTAAACTCCTTTTGTTGACCTGTGTCAACATGATTTCTCCTTCCTCTGAAGATGCTTCAAAGCAATCGGACCCAAGCGGACATGATAAGTCCAGAGCCCAAGAGGCACAACACTTCATCGACCAAACCGAAGGGGCTCGACTGCAGGATCATCAAGCCAAGTTGAAGAGGGAAGCAGCAAGGACTGCCAAGACGCAAGTCATGCCGGCCATGCTAGTGATGGTGGCATCGTTGGAAGGGACTGTAGTGGAAGTGGCACTGGCAGAAGTACGGCTGCTCTCAGTGGCAGAGGGAGAGCTGGTCTCAGAGGGAGAGCGAGAGCTGGTCTCAGAGACAGAAGCCGACTTCCAAGAAGTGCTGAAGTCAGACGAAGCAGTGACGGCAGAGACGACTTCGGATGAGGTAACGGCAGTGGTGATAATGCTGGCTTCGATGGAAGTACCGCTGGCACTGGCAGAGACGATGGTCAAGGTGGCACTCTCAATGACAGAGCTGATGGTAGCGGGAACGCTCTCGGTGGCAGAGTTGAAGGAAGTGGACAAGCCGCCCTCACTGATGGGGCTGACGGGGCCGACGGGAGTAGGAAGGACACTCTCGGTGGCAGAGCTAGCCATGCTCGAGGCAGTGACGGTTCTGATGGAGGTGCTGAAGACGCCAGCAGAGGAGCCGACCGAGCTGCCGCAATCGGTGACAGTGACGGTAACGGTGACAGCCTCCTGCGATGTAGCAATGGCGCCCATGGCAGCTGAGAACATGTCAGTAAAGCTGTAGTGAAGTTGGTGTTGCCTGGTTATGCTCACCGGCGGCGACAAAGGCCATGGTAGTAAGGATGAACTTCATTTTGATGATGGAAGATGGATAATGGCAATGAGATGATGGTTCTCGATGAATGGTGTGGATGATTTTGTGAGATGGAAGAGAGAAAGGATTGGAACCGAGCGAAGAGACTTAAAGGCAGCAGTGTTTGACGCGTTTGTTGATGAGCGAGCTTCCGGAAGGTGCTACCATGTGAGAAGCCGGTTTTCTGGTGCAACAAATTGACTCTCATCCCAGCCACACCTGCCGACGTGAAACACTTTCTGAGCTGCACGAAGCCGTGTGAAAGAAGCAGGCTCTCGGCAAGAGGAGAATTTTGTGATCGCTCAACAAGCTGGTTCTTCTGAAAGCATTTCGTAGAGCGTGAACATTCCACTTTCCTTACATTGTAGTTAGTTATACATGAGATTGGAAATCAACTGTTTCTGTATCGCTTCCCATGTACCATCGCATGAAGCAATGTACTGTGATTGAGCACCACTGTGTTGAAGAGCGTCACTCTGCGACAACTACTTGGTACTGCTAGATGGAGGCCATTTTTGGTAAAGAAACTATTTGGCACATCCTCGTAGATACTTGAGCATACCCCCTTCTTAACGAGGCTCTTTGTGTTGGTCTTTGGTTGTTCAGTGATCATTCAAGGGCAGAGTTTCAATGGAATGAGAGCGTTTGCAGGAAGCGGATTTACAGATATGTTGGCAGTGTGTCAGTCGTGCCTGGTACACATGCACGCATGGATCTTGAGCAGTCTGTTCAAAATACATGGAAGCTGAGAAACGAGCAACTACAGGCAGGAGGCTTGAAAGTAGACCGCGCAGTCAACGCTACCCTCTTGTCATCCAGCTACAAGCACCTTCCGAATCAATCGGGTTGAGCGGTGGTTGAATTCACACATCGTCCTGGCACCCCAACGACGAGCTGTTCTGGCAGGAGAATGTGCGTTGCGACAGCCTGAATTGTTCAGGGACACGCGTCTGTTGCTGTGTAGGCAATGATGATGACGAAGCGAATGGAAAGCGCCTACCTGTTGTGGTTTGTTGGGAGCTCTCTACAGTGCCTTCCCACTCACCGTACTCACCCCTTTATAAACCTCTTCCAGACCTCGACCAACTTCATCCTGAACATCCCACTCCCTCTTGTGCATTCACTCATTTACCATCACACAACCATCAAAACACCACCGCCACGATGAAGTTCTCTACTGTCTTTACTGCCGCCATGGCTCTGTTGATGCCCGCCGCCGTCTCTGGTCAGGCCATCGGAGACTCAGTCACCACCAGCGTCCTGGTCGTCGAGTACGTTCCAGCCGTCTCGACCTCGACCGTGTACCAGACCACTCAGTTCACCGTCTGGAGCTGCCCACCCGACGTCACCAACTGTCCACTCCGTTCTGCTACATCTCTTGCCATGGTCACTGCCATCATCGGCATGTCAACCACCATCTGCCCAGTCACCTTCGTCAGCACTCGTGTCAGTTCTTACACTACACCTGCTTCAACCAGCTTCGCATCATCGCCTGGTGCCACTGTCAGCTCGGCCTCCGTCATCTCAACTACCTACTCGACTGGCAGTTCGACCATCACCATCGGCTCGTCCACCACCAGCTGGAGCTTCTGGTCAACCATCAGCTACAGTGCCACCTCGACTCCATCCGTCGTCACCAGCCAAGCCACTCTCTACTCTGGCGGCCCTTCTCTTCCAACTGGTGTCACCGTCAGTTCGACCTCGGCAAGCAACTCGGCCGGTGCTGCTGCATCGTCAGGCTCTGCTGGCTCTGGTTTGGCATCGGCCTCTGCATCGTCAGGCTCTGCTGGCTCTGGTCTGGCATCGGCCTCTGCATCATCCGGCTCTGCTGGCTCTGGTCTGGCATCGGCTTCTGGATCTGACGTCTCATCGGCATCATCCATCTCGTCGGCCTCAGCATCCGTCTTTAACCCAGCAGGAGCATCGTCATCGTCGGCAGCCAGCAACGCAGCTTCTGCCAGCGCCATCGTCTCCACCAGCGTTGCTGCCAACGGTAGCTCTTACACCATCTCGTACTCGCCACTGGGCACTGGCAGCCTCACCTCTCAGGTCGTCAGTGGTCCAGGATCGACCAACAACATCTCTGTTCCATCAGGTCCAACTGGCTCTGGCCCATTGCCCACTTACACTGGAATGGCAGGTCGTGAGACTGTCATGACTGCCTTGTCTGCTCTTGCCTTTGGCATGGTGGCAGCTCTGGTCTTGGTCTGAACTTGAGATGGAGCGTTGATATCACTATCATTGGCGGTTGATACAGGGCGATGGTTGTAATGCTTGTTTGGGTTGACGTTTGTTTGTCTTGTCGCGTTCGAGTCTTGTTTTTTCTTTTGTCCACACCACTGAGCAGCCTTACCATACCGATGACAGCATCAGGGGTTTCATCTCCGACTTACAAACAGCAACACATAGAGACAGCTTTTTACAATGATCAGACATACAGCAATTTGCATGACCTTCCCACTTTCAATGTGCAATGTACGTGACTGGTGCCGAGCACTGAGCACTCGTTTCTGGTGTTGAGGGCAAGAGCAGCAGCTTGCCGTACGTAACGGCGCGGCTGCAAGACACCTGCTAAACAAAGATGTGGCGTTATCGAGGTGACGTGCTACATTGCCCGGGATTCCAAGCATGCATGATAGGTTCGTCACGAAGATTCAGTGTCAGGAGGCTGTTGCAAACGTTGCAATAGGACACCCCTCAAGAGGGCTTCGGTATTGGTAGGATCAAGCTTTTCTTGCCTTTCTCTCCAGATGCGCCACAACTCGAAACCGACCTCAATACTGATCAGGAATATGATAAGCCATTCTAAGCCCGTCGAGTGTTTCTCGCTCAACCTCTCTCGCAGCACACTAGCAATCTCTCCGGCATAGTCCATCCTCTCATTCAGAACTTTGATACGCACACCGACATCCAAGGCACGTCCAACTTCGTCATAGTAGGCACTCAAGCCAAGTGAAGAGGGACTGTCCCAAAAGATATCTGGCAAGCTGTCAGTGAGCTCAGAATAGAGATTTAACTGTGCACGGATGGACAGAAGCTCGCCTGTCTTGCGCAGTATGAAGGATCTCGAGAAGCGCAATGGCGAACCGCGTGACAGAATGGTGGGTATGGAGCGGGTACTGGAGAAATACGAGGACAAGAGGTCTTCCAGGACAGCAAGTTTGGTGGACCGGGCCAGACCCGAAGAAAAGGCGATCTTGGCCAGGACAGTGTCCATCTCGGGCGAAGGCAAAGGACCTGGAGAAGCAGCACAAGCCTCGTCTGAAGTCTTTGTACCGAGAATGATGGTGTCGCCTATGATCTCACTCGTGTGGTGTGAGGAGTCCTCAACGTATGCAAGGTCTTCGATTTCAATACGATCCAAGTGCGGGTTCTCGGCAGAGGGAAGGAGAAGATGATGGACTAGATGTAGCTGGAGAGGCTCGGACACATTCCAACACACAAGCGATCCGGAAGGGAAGACAAAGACATCGCCTGGCCCTTCTAAGCGTTCCTTAGCAGACTCAATTTGGGTGGGTGGGTTGGGGATCTGAAAATGGATGACTTGAGGGTACAGGCCAGTGGCATAGGGATCAACATTATAGCCAAGCTGCTGGATGAGACGGGCTGCGGTAGGAATATTGTATTGTTCAGCAGCACAATAAGCAGTGACTTGATTTGTATGAACGTGAGGATCTACAAAGCGATGCTTTCCACTGCGGCGAATCAGAGAGTCGCGAGAACGCTGAGCTTCAACAGCAAGACGACGTAGAGATGTTGTGGCAGCTTGCGAGCGGGGCGATAGACGTTTGGGAGGGCCGGGTGAATCAGGTACTGTGGTGGAGCTATCAGAGTGTTTGAGGCGAGCTTTGGTCAGAGAAACGGGAGCGTTTGGTGAAGGCGACAATAGGCATGTTGCACGGAGTCGAGGGCCGTGTCCAGGTCGCAAGCACCGTATCAGAGTCGCAGTAGCTTTGGACATTGCTGTAGTCATGCAAAACTTGGTTGATGGTCTGGACTCTGCAAGACATGTACATAGTATGAGAGACGTCTTGAAAGTCCGGTTGATGGAACCCTTGGCATGACGGCGGTGTGCAGCTCCTCCCCAGAATCGAGGTAATTGACTCGATAGCCATCTGCTCTGAGATCCAGTCTTGGATCTCATGCCTCCTGCGCTATGTCTGCTGCGCAAAAGGCGACTCGACACAATGAGCTCGACGACCAACAATCCCATCTAGCCGCCGACCGCACCACCACCCCCGAGCCCACATCCAACGAACACCACGACCCACGCGCCGACGACCATGACAAGGCCAGCCACGTGCACTCGGACTCTACTGACGCCGAAGACGAAGACGCCGACGACGACGACGAAGATGAGCCACATCTCAAGTACGACAAATTGACAGCTGCTCTGGTGAGCGTCTACCGCAATGGCGATGCCACCAGCTCGCTGTTCGTTGCTGGCGACAAGATGATCCTCGGTACTCACAATGGAAACATCCACACTCTCGCCCTGCCCTCGCTGCAGTCCCTACGCCTCTACCACGCCCATTCGGCCTCCATTACCGCTATCGACGTCTCCCCTACACCCCAACCCTTCTCCAACCTCCCTAAGCTGGACCGCTTGAACTCGAATGCCTGGCGAGCCCCTCCGCTACCCATCCCGTCTTCGCGCAACCCCAAGCAAGCCCCTACCCTGCCTCCGACCCCTTCCAATCTGATCCATATCGCTACTGCTTCCATCGATGGCCATGTTTGCGTCTCATCGCTCGTCGATCCCAAGGATGTTAGTCTTCGTAACTTTGCCCGTCCTGTCAATGCCGTCGCTTTGTCGCCAGAGTACAAGACCGATCGTACATATCTCTCTGGCGGTCTCGCTGGGAATCTCATCATGACTGCCGGTGCTAAGTCTGGTGTGAGTGCCGACGCAAATACGAACAGCGCCGCTGCTGCTGCCTCAGGTTGGCTAGGTTCCATAGGTCTGGGACACAATACAGGCAAGGATACTGTCTTGCACTCCGGTGAGGGTGCCATCAGCACTATTTCTTTCTCCAACAGTGGCCGCTTCGTAGCCTGGGTGAATGAGCACGGAATTAAAATAATGCGCTCGCATCTCAAGCTTGAGTCTCACGAATCCGAATCTGCTTGGAAGCGCATTGCCCATATCGACCGACCAAATCGGAACGCTTGGCCTGACATGGCTTCTGTATGGAAAGCCCGTGTGCAGTGGATCAATGACGACGCTCTCGAAGCAGACTTGGACGAGCCCAGAGCTCCAAATGGCTCTGCTACTCAAGATTCGAACAAGGCTTCCAAAAAGACCCCTCCAGAGAAGCTGATTGTTGGATGGGGTGATACTGCCTGGTTGATCCATGTCTTTGCTGCGCGCGTTGCTGCTGGCAAGAATGGTCTTCAGCGCCTACCAGGACGCGCTGACATCCTCCACAAACTGACCTTTGAAGATTGTGTTGTGTCTGGTTTATCGCTCTATACCCCTTCCTTGCTTGCTGTCCTTGCTTATCGTACGCGTGATGACCAAGACAATCCCATTCCTTCTTCTGTGCAAGATACGCCAAAGCGAGGCAGACACCACCGTCAAACGGGTTTACAACCCGAGCTTCGCTTGATCAATTTCGCAACTGGCGAAGAGGTCGATGTCGACACCCTCAACATAAACAGATTTGAATCTCTGTCTGCTGCTGACTATCAATTAACATCGCTCTATGTACCTCCGCCGCCTCGTCTTGCTCCGGTACAGAAAGGCGCCCTGGAGAACTTTGGTGCCGGCTTGTGGGATGCAGGAGCGAGTGCGACGCGCCTTTTCAGTTCTGGTGCCAGCATGAAGAGTCCACCACCTAGCGAAAGCGGGAGAACCGCCATCAAATCTCCAGCAGGATCTGTTGGTGGTTCTCAGATTGGTACATCGCCTCAGTCAGCCCCTGATGCCAACCCTTTTCTCGCGCGAACAGGTCTCAAGCTTTTCGTCCACAGTCCCTATGATTGTGTTCTGGCCATTAGGCGTGAGCTCTCAGATCATTATAGCTGGTTGCTGGAGCGTAAACAGTATGGTAAAGCCTGGAGTCTTATAGATGATCATCCTGGCATTGTCGGCATACCAAGCGATCGACAATCCATTCCTTCTTCGCCCAGTGGACCTTCACGTGCCCAAAACAGCCTCGCAGACTTCTTCGCTGATGAGGATGTATCCTCGACTACCATGTCCCCTGAGAAGATTCAAAACTCTATCGCTGCTAAGGAAAAACAGCGGGTAGGAGACTTGTGGTTACAGCAGCTTGTCGCAAACGATGAGTGGTCGACGGCAGGAAAAGTGGCTGGTCAGGTTCTCGGCACTTCTTCTAGGTGGGAGAAATGGGTGTTGGCATTTGCACAAGATGGCCATTTTGACGAGATCACGCCCTATATCCCCAGTACTGACATGAAACCGGCTTTGCCTTCATTCGTGTACGAAGTCGTACTCGGCCACTATATCGGTCATGATCGACCACGATTCCGCGAACTTCTAGATCGTTGGGATCCTGAATTATTCGACATCACAAGTGTGAAGACGGCAATTCAAAACAAGCTCGACTCAAGCGACGTCAATGAGGAGTCTGTTGAGGGCGGCGAGCGAGGAAGAGACTGGCGCATTCTGCTGGACGGACTGGCAAAGCTCCACCTCGCCGAAGGCTGTACGACGGACGCCTTGCGCTGCTATGTTCGACTCCAGAACGGCGATGCAGCCATGTCGTTGATTCGCGAATACCATCTAGCGGATGCTGTTTCTGATGATATCTCTGGATTGTTAATGCTCCGTGTTCCCAAAGAGCAAATGAAGACCTCGCCCTTGGAAGAACTTGAAGAAGCCTCGGCCGAAGTCGTTCGCCTGTTGGTGGATGAAGCCTTCTCGGGGAATATCCGACCTGAAGTCGTCGTGTCACAGCTCGAGCAGCGTGGTTCAACTTACCAACCTTTCCTATTTTTCTACCTCCGTGCTCTTTGGACAGGACGGACATCAGATGAAGAGGTTCCAATGAGCCGAGCCGAGCGTATGAAGCTTCAACAACAAGTAGAAGAAGGCAGGTTGCTGGTTGAACAGTACGGCGATTTGGCGGTGACGCTCTTCGCTCAATACAACCGCGAATTACTGATGGACTTCCTGCGGTCTTCGACATCATACACGTATGAAAAAGCATCGCATATATGTGAAGAGAAGCAGTACAATCCGGAGCTTGTGTATCTCCTGAGCAAGACTGGACAAACAAAGAGAGCTTTGTTCCTGATCATCAGAGAGCTCGGCGACGTCAGTCAAGCCATTTCATTCACCAAGGAGAACCCTGATCTTTGGGATGACTTGCTGGATTATAGCATGGATAAGCCAAAGTTTATTCGTGCGTTGTTGGAAGAAGTCGGCACATCTATCAATCCTATAACGGTGGTACGGCGGATACCGAATGGGCTTGAGATTGAGGGTCTCAGAGAAGGCATCGGTAAGATGATACGCGAGTATGAGATTCAACACAGCATCAGCGATGGTGTTGCCAAAGTCTTGAGGGGTGAGGTCACGTCGGGCATGGATGTTCTTCGAGCAGGACAAAAGAAGGCGGTCAAGTTTGAAGTGACGCACGAAAAGCTTGATGAGGTTGAAGTGCACGCTGATCCGGTTCCAATTATCAATGGCAATGATATGGACGCTGACGGCACTGATCACAGCCCCAAGCCAGGGCACTGTGTCGGCTGTAAAGAAGCGTTCCATCAAGACGGTGAGACCTCCCATTTGCATTCTAGGTTCAATATTCGTCCACACACTAACAAGCATGGCAGAGAGGGAAACCCTCATCGGATTCAATTGTGGCCACGTCTTTCACTTGTCTTGTCTTTTGAACCTCGATACTGAAGCGAATCAAGCCGATGTCAAGAGACTACAAGGTCAAAAGCTTTCAGAGGATGAGGAACCCATCGACACTGGCAGAAGTGTGCGGGCTAAAGTCGAGCACGCGCACCAGATAAAGCGGGCTGTCCAAGGTGGCTGCCCAGTGTGCACACTGCCTGACGAGAGTGACTAGTCCGGCTCGACCGCCGCAGGAGAAACACCTTGTGTATAATAATACCCCATACCCCATTTTGATGTAGGAACACGTGCGAAGAATTGGTCTTGAGAAGGAGAAAGAGCACAAGATATGCATATGTAATTGAGAATCTGACTAGTTTGGTAGTCTTGATCTTGATATATATTGGGAGCAATCCGTGTCCAAAATGGATCGAACTTTTCATGCTGCTTCTGGTCAACACAGCATCGCTGCCTGTCCCTGCAACAAGGAACTTCTGAAGCGTTGTCAGCCCGTATCGGTCTAGCGACGGGCGCTCGAACGTTGGTAAGGGCAAGTGAAACCCTGTTCGCTGGGGTGGGAGATGGCGTCCCTGCAGTCTGTCGGAGGGAGGCATAGTAGTGGTGATTGCTCGAGGTAACATGTACCTGGCATTAGGCGGGTGGCTACATTGGGGCACGCGAGGGCTCAAGCAGCGCCTTTGGGAGGGAAAGCACTCTCCTTCTTGTTGCCAGACTTGTCAACTCGTACGTAGCCAAGAGGGCTCAGGGCAATCCACTCGCCCTTCCAGTTGCGTAGTTTTGTGAGAGTAGCCTCGCTCTGCATGTCAGGCATCCAGAAGCCGGACTCGTATTCTTTCTGTTCCTGGTCCTGCTGCTGTTCGAGCAGAGTCTGTTTGGTGCTCTTTGGGCGGCCTGGGCGGCGTTCGGCTTTGAGAGCAGCCATGGCTTCGTCTTCGCGGCGCAGGTATTTGGCAATGACATGGTGCACCTCGGCATCGGTCAGGGGACGCAGCGGATCGGGGATCTCATCCTGAAGAAAGACGATACGGTTGACTGGGGCAGTGGTCAGTCAGGATCAGCTTCTCATGGGGGCGAGACACGACATACGGTAGACATCATTCATCTTCTCACGCACAGCACCCAAGCGTGCAACACGATCATCTCTTGCGACAGCGCTGCGCAGACGCAGAGCGTCACGACTGTTTTCATGCAAAGCTAGGGCACCGCCCTTCTTCTTTGACACTTGCTTCTGGACCTTTGCGAACTTGGACGGCATGACTTGTTGTGTCTCGGGAATGTGTACTCGAGTACTTGAATGGTTTAATTTTTATTTTCTTTGCAGCAAGTCTGCACCGGCGTTCGAGCAAGCCCAAAGCCCCAAATCTGGGGAACCGACGGATCGGCCCGACTTATCAGGCAAGAAAACAGGGGAACGCGTCTGGACGCGCCTGCCATTATCCGGACTTTTGGACGCCACCTGCAGTCCTTGACATTGGCTCGTTCGTCTCGCCCATAGCCCACTGACACGTCTTCTGCTGTCTGCTTGCAGAGTATGGATATCTAGGTCGTCACTCGTCATGGGCATTCAAGGTCTCCTCCCTCTGCTCAAGTCAATTCAAAAACCATGCCACCTTAAACAACACTTTTCTGGCAAGACCCTGGCTGTTGATGCTTACGGTTGGCTACACCGCGGCACTATTGCCTGTGCCATTGACCTTGCCCAGGGCAAACCCACCAGAAAATGGCTCGACTTTGTCATGCACCGAGTCCGCATGCTTCAACATTTCAATGTCACTCCCTATCTTGTCTTTGATGGCGACTATCTGCCCAGCAAATCCGGAACCGAAAAGGAACGCGCCGCTCGTCGCAGAGACAGCAAAGTCAAAGGACTCGAGTATCTGCGTTTAGGCAAGGCTTCTCAAGCTCAGGCCGAGCTGCAGAAGAGTATTGATGTGACGCCCGAGATGGCTCGTCAACTCATTGACGAACTCAGAAAACTCAATCTCCCTTACGTTGTTGCCCCTTACGAAGCCGATTCGCAGATGGTCTATCTAGAACGCTGTGGTCTGGTTCATGGCATTGTTTCTGAAGACTCGGATCTTTTGGTCTTCGGCGCTCACTGTCTGCTCACCAAGCTCGACCAATATGGAGAGTGCATTATGATCAACCGAGATGACTTCACTGCCTGCCGCGAGATCAGTCTAGTCGGCTGGTCCGACGCTGACTTCAGGCTCATGGCCATCCTGAACGGATGTGATTATCTACCTGGCATTGAGAAGATGGGTCTCAAAACTGCATATCGTATGATTCGCAAGCACAAAACGGTCGAACGCATCATCCGCTCTGCGCAGTTCGAAGGCAAGATCAAGGTCCCTCCTGGTTATCTTGAGGCTTTCGCTGGTGCGGAAGCCACCTTCCTCTACCAATGGGTGTACTGTCCTGAATCTCGATGTTTGGTCAACTTCACTGAACCCGCTTCCGATGTGGATCTCACCCAATTTCCTTGTATCGGCAAGCACGTTGAGGCCGAGGTCGCAGCTGCTGTGGCGGTTGGCGACTTGCATCCACATACGAAGCAGCCTCTTTGTCCACCCAAGATTTCGCGGAGTACATTCCAATCCAGTTCTCGCAGTCGTGCCCAAGCTCTTCAGACACCCGATCTGAAGAAACACAAATCAATCGACAGCTTTTTCAAGCCTCAGCGCACTCCTCTAGCCGAGCTTGATCCAAACAGCTTCACACCCTCGCCTAGTCAGCAGCGTCTTCTACAGCGCAGCCCAGCTTCTTGGTCAGCTGAGCCACTTCGACGTCCTTCACTGCTCTCACGTGCAGCCTCGACCGCACATGCTTCACAACTGCCACAACGCTCTTCACCAGGACTACCTCGAAACAAATCCAATTCGCCGAAGCGCCAACGCCTATGTTCTGATGAATCTTACGTATCACCTCTGTCAACGCCTCTTGAACGTGTCGAATCTGGGACAAGCAAGTTCTTCAAGACCGACAAAATGCACGAAAGTGCTGTGCTTGAGAGGCCAAACAGTATATCAAAGGATGAGTTCAATCTCTGGTCTGACGACTCGATGGAACAAGCCATGAGTTTGTTACCGGGCCCAGCAGAACAACGAAGCTCGGTCGGATCCACGAAGAAACTTTCGGTCTTTCAAGATGTTGGCAGCTCAGACGTGCCTGGCGAGACCTCTGACACGACAACCGAGACACCTTTTACAGCTGGGCTGGCAAACGAGATACAATCATTACGAAGCAGATTTTCCTACCAGCATGCCGCCTCTGGTGATGCTCCGACAGATCTGGCCACTACAGGCGAGTCGAAACGAAAGAGGCACGAAACAGATGGTGTAATCCCATGTTCTTCTCCAATGATGGATCGAAAGAGCAACGAGACTTCGCAGGGCGAGAGTCTGCACGATGATATCAATGAAGCCGACTGGCTTTCTGCAGAGTCTCAACCGCTCAGCCGTACGTCAGGCCAAAACACGCAATCCAGTGGTTCGAGCAAGCCATGCTTCTCGCAAGGCAGTGAAGACCTTTTGATCCCGGACAGCGAAGGTGAAGAAGATGATGAGGAGGAACAGGGATTACACCGTCGGCCTAGCTTTCCTCTGGATCTCGCGAGATTTGCATTCACAGGCTGATCTCATTGTTCTGATGTTTATTTGTTTTTTCTGTTACAGCGAGGAGCTTGTGGTGTATTCAGCGATGGCTTTTTGGTATAGCATATGCATTGGGAGCATAGTTAGCATTGTACGAAGTGAGTATGCATGTACTCTGGAGTTCTTGGCTTGTCAGTGATGGGGCCTGCAAATCCACTTGTGCTGTACATTATCGTTGACTAGATGATGAAAACGTATTCCCTTTTTCTACTAGCAGTCCATTCACTGTGTTGTGTCTTTTCGTCCATTACCAGCAGAGAAATCAGTGCTCTTCGTTATGTCATTGCTTCAAATTGCAAACATCTTTGTTTGACCCTCTACCGGATTCGCTTCATCACATGTGCCGAAACCATATACAGCTGGGTCTTGTGGGCTTTTAGTCATCAGTGTCACGATTACCTCAACAAAAGCAGCGATGTACGAAAGTTATTGGTTGATCCAGAGTGTGACAGCCTGTCAATAGTATGACCCTGCCCCTCGATGATGCAGACACCCAATCACAATACATTTCAAAAGTCATTGGTACTACTGAAACGGCCTCATATGAAAACATCTATGCTCCGATGATTTCACGAGCTCGAGAACCAAGTTGACGCAATTGTCATGTCTCATTTCGTATAGTCATGCTAATGAATCCGGTTATCTACCACAAGACCACGCTGGTGACAGCCTCAAGGAAAGTTGAAAGATCATTTACTGGATTCAAAGTAGAACTTTCCCAGATCACGACCCGGACCACGAGAGGCATCGGGAGTTTCGAGACCTCCCTGACCACCCTCCGGACCGAGGCGCTCGCGAAGTATGCGTTCAGCAGTCTCGGTTCCAGTGTCAAGACTTCTGCGGTCGACCATGTGAACGTCATGCTGCTCCGATTGAGCTTGAGAACTGACGGGGGTCAGACTAGCATCTCTCTGAAAGGGCTGTGATGTAGCCGAGGCTGTAGGTGTGGACTTTGCTGCAATGGGACTTCCAATGGCACTGTGGCGCGCGGGAGTGCGAGCACCCTCTCCAAAGCCGACCAGGCTGTTTGTTTCGGAAGCAGCACCAACACTAGAAGTCTCCATGTCCATATCTTGACTCTCGCTCATCTTGTCGTGGTCGAAGACCTCACTGCCACTGGTCCAGTTTGTTCGGCCTCCCACGCTACCAGTTGCCGAAGCCGAGCCAACGGTACTGCGTTCACGGCCCATGATGGGGTTTCCTTGGGAATCGAAGTAGCCGCTTGTAGCGCCCGAGTGAGGAGCGACGGCGCCCGGGGTCAGGTTAGAGATGGGAGTTAGGTTGCGAGCAGTCGTCACACGCTCAAGACCAGCGAGACGTGAGATTCGATCGGCACGCTCGGCATCCAAGGTACCAGATGTAGGAGCTTGTGAATTGTGTGAGTGAGGCAGGTGGCCTCTGTGGCCGTCTTTGATAGCGACACTGTGAGGACAGGTTAGAAGATTGGCAGCTCAAGTATGTGTAGCTACTAACGTCGAGAGCTCCGACATGGAGGTCGTGGTGGAATTGGGAGTGCCAGGAGCATCTGAGGGCGTCATGGGGTCTGGCGGAGGTAGGTTGATCAGAGTTGGGGGTACCGTCGACATGGTGTATGGCGTATGCTGTAGGTGCTTCTAGGTTCGTGGTCTCGTGCAGAACAGAGCGTGGTAAAGTGCTGAGATAGCAGGGGGTAAGGAGTGTTAGGAGTCTTGATATTGCAAGCAGGTCAAGCAGAAATACCGGCGCAGCATCATCAGCCGGTGAACAAGATTCACGGCAGGAACCAGGGTTCGTTCGTTCCCCACATTTCATCTGTTTAAGGGTCCCGTCTCCCCCACACATTGATGTCATGTCGTGTCTGTCATCCCTTCTCCCGCAGTCCTATCTGTTGATGCCCATCTCTCGTCTCTATACAGAGTATTGACGACCATAGAGTGACTGTTCTATCTCCTCCACTGTCTTGAGTCTGGTCACAGGTCTGCCACACAGTTGTGCAGTCGTGATGAACTTTGGACCAAGTAACAAAGCACACATAAGGTATAATATCCTTCTCCCAAATCTCGCGCTGCCTAGTCATCTCATGTGCTGTGAGAAAATGATCCATGACTTAATTCCACGTATCGCGACCAAACTGTCCTTGCCGCTTGAGTGAAGTTGTCTTGAGTGGAATAACTGATTTCATTAAAAGACTCCCGCTTCTTGTAGCATACCTACGCCTTGTTCACATATTCTTTTCTCGTATAATGTACAAATCTGTCTCTGTCTCGAATCGTCTGCTTTATGAAACAAAGCTCTTCATGTCTGTGATTTGTGTCAGCATATCATGGCCACCATCTGAGCTGGCTAGCAACTTACTGTCCAACCATCCAATGTACTCCTTCTGCTCCTTCAAGTCAATGTACTCAGGAATGAAGAGGGCCATCTGTGTGTTGATGCCTCTCTCCTCGAGGAATCGCTCCAAGAGCATCTGAAGGTCCTCGTCAAGCTGACCGAATGGAGGTCCGGTGTAGAGGCTTCTTCTTGCCCAGTCCTTCTCGGCTGTCTTGGCCTCAGCCAGCTCGGCGGTGGGGAAGTGGTAGACGTTCTCGATGCTAATCTCACCATCTTGAGCCAGGCACTCAATGGCGAGGGCACCCTTGCCCTCGCGGGTCACGGTGACTTGAAGACGAACGGGGAAGCTTGCCGAGTTGTCCTCCTCATCTTGCAGCTCAGGTCTATCGGCAGGAGCGATCTCGTCCTCGGGGGCGACACGGATGTTACCACCAGAGGTGCGGCCCTGGTTCACGGCGCCCTTGGTGTTGGCACCTCCAGACTGACCATCCATATCGAGGGCGCCGTCCTCATCACCGTAGAGAGCGGGATCCTCAGCGTCGGCCTCCTCGTCGTAAGTGTTGAAGTCGGCAATGGAGAAGGTAACCTTGATGCTACAAGTCATGAGGTTAGCAAGCTAGTGGGGTACGCCTCGGATAGGACGCCGTACTTCTCGTCGCCGTATTTTCTGGTGAGGTGAACCTCCTCTGTGCCGGCCTTGTCCTCGATCTTGAACTCGCTGTTGTCGATGTATTCTTGGCAGTTGTAGCGGTAGCTGTCATCTGCTTGCTGCTCCTTCTCGAGGGCGATCTCCGAGTTCAGCTTGGCAGCGAGTTCCTGGGTAGTGGCATCTGTGATGGAACAATAAGCAAGGAACCGGACGTAATGCGGGATGGCGAAACATACCTTGACGGCGGATCAGAGAGGTGGAGAAGTGGGCGGCAGTTCTTGCGGCGGCAAAGGCAGGAGTGCGCAGGGGCTGACGAGCGGCGGTCGAGGTCAGGCGAGCGACACCGCGGGGGATTTGACGAGAGAGTTGGCGCAGAGACAGCATGTTGATGTGTATCGAGGGTTCTGGGGTGGTTCAAGCAAGACTGAATGGCGGCTACAAAAAAGGTCTTGGAGCTTCGGCGAGGGCTCGAGCACGGACAACGACACTCCCGGCCGCTGTCGCAATGACATAGCCCAACTCGGCGATAGCGACATGGAACACTTTCTTTCTTCAGAGGATCAATCATTCCAACGAGTCTCTGACCACGAGACCGGTCTTCCTGCACCATGAGCGCCGCTGCGCCCGCCGAAAAGAAGAACAAGCCGTCGGCCCTGCGCTCCATCATCGCCGGTTCCAGCGCGGGTGCTGTTGAAATCGCCATCACCTACCCTGCCGAGTTCGCAAAGACCCGATCTCAGCTCAATCGTCGCCTCGCTGAGGGCAAGAAGCTACCATGGCCACCGTTTGGTAGTCAGTGGTATGCCGGATGCACTACCCTGATCATTGGAAATTCCATCAAGGCCGGCGTTCGCTTCGTCGCTTTTGATGCATACAAAAACATGCTATCAAGTCCCGATGGCACTATCAGCGGTCCTGCCACAGTCATTGCTGGTTTCGGTGCCGGTGTAACCGAGAGTTTGCTGGCCGTCACCCCCTTTGAGAGCATCAAGACTCAGTTGATCGACGACCGCAAGTCCGCTCAACCTAGGATGAAGGGTTTCCTTCACGGCAGCAGACTCATTGCCCATGAACAGGGTGTGCGTGGCTTCTTCAAAGGCTTTGTACCTACCACCGCAAGACAGGCAGCAAATTCGGCTGTCAGATTCAGTAGTTATACCAGCTTGAAACAGCTGGCGCAAAGCTATGTTGCTCCAGGAGAGAAGCTCGGAGCACTGAGCACTTTCGGTATCGGCGGGTTAGCTGGCATAATCACAGTGTACGTCTTTCATGTCAAGGAATTGTGCTCATTGTGCTCAGCCACTGACACCTTCACAGATATGTTACCATGCCACTAGACACTGTCAAGACCAGAATGCAGTCCATCGAAGCAAAGACTGAGTATAAGAACAGCTTCAATTGTGCAGCACGTGTCGTCAGAGAGGAAGGCTTCCTCACTCTTTGGTCTGGTGCTGTGCCTAGACTTGGTCGTCTCATCTTGAGCGGCGGCATCGTCTTCACCATGTATGTCTTAAATTTCCCGCATTCGTACATGTTACTAAATATTCCATTAGGTACGAAAAGACTATTGAGTTGCTCGACAGGCTGGACCCAGAAAAGAAATATATATGAGCAAAGTTATGCACAAACCTATGCTGCTTTCCCCCTTTTGTAAAGCCTTGCACACGTATAAGCACAGGATAATTAGGTGACTATGACACAACGGCCGCCAGCCCACTTTTGGTGTATCGCCGTTGTGTCCATGTGGCCAAGTCCAACCTTGCTCGTTGCGATTTGCCTGTTTCGTAAATCACGCTGTAGAGTAGCATCCTGCTGCTACCAAGTTATTACCTGGTCAAGCCCGAATAGGCACGGAAGCAGCCTAACGTTCGGTCGCATGTCGCCACGGTGCGGGCCGTCAGATGGTCGCGGCTTTGGTTTGACAGGAATTAGGTTCAATAATGGACACCAAAGACAGGTCTATCATGCAAGTGCATAGGTTTGTGTAGATAGTAGGGGGCGTTAAGCGTGCGAAGTGGAGACAGGGCGCCGAGTTGGGCTATCACAGGATGCGGTCAAGTCGTACCGACGGTGATGATCGAATAAGCAGTAGTTTCGGGTTAGAGGAGAGCCAGCAGCGCTGATCATGGAGGTTCACCATGGGCAGAGCACGCTCCATCATGCAGAGAAGGCACGCTGCCTGCCACCTGGACTGGAACCGACTCAAGCCCAAGCGATTATAGTTTTGTAGAACACCACGACGTTAAACCAGCCGACGTCCGTTTATCACCTGACCCAAGCTAACTCTCTTGTTTCTTTCTCTCATCTCTACGTTGTCTATCAGGGCCCTGTGACTTAGTGTGTGCTACCCGCGACTGGCAGGCTTCTTTGGATTTGGTATCCTGACATTTCTGCGTGTTCGAGTATTAGGTGGCGTTAAAGAATGGCCGATGCCATCTATAATCCACCTTTGAAAGCTGCTACGGCCGAAAGAACCCGCCAGCCAAAGACCAGGCCTGCCGACCTGCCGCAAGGACAACAAAAAATCCGCCGCCGCAATAGGACTATCGCATCATGTAAGGGCTCGACTGTTTACGCCTCTGAATCAATCGCCCTGACTCTCTGCAGGCTTGAGCTGCCGCCAGCGCAAGTTGAAATGCGACAAACAAGTGCCGTGTGGTAACTGTCAGCGGTTTCAGAGAGATTGTTTGTACATTGCTCCAGCCCTAGATACCGCTGCTCAGCAGAAGCTGGCTGAGATAAAGGATCGACTTGGTGACCTCGAAGAGACACTTGAACGTGATGTCGCCCGCCGCGCTGCCGCTAAGTCTGGTTCCGACCGCTCTTCGGTCGTACCCAAAATCGAAGCTGAGGACGATGACTACGATGGCTTGTCGGCCGACGATGAACAGGATCCTGAGCCCTCGCCGCTCGGCATGTTTGACCAAGTCTATGACAACGACGCCGATGATGGACTCATGGACCTTGGTATCCAGCTCGGCAAGTTGCGAATGTCTGATAGGGTTGGAGGTCTAGGTATGTGGTTTTGCTTGACCATCTGGCCCAACGATACTTACTAGTTCACAGTGCGACCGAAAATGTCTGACGAAGTATGATACCGCAATCCAACCTCCGCTACCCCTCACATGCTGATACTTCGTCCAGCTCAATTCAAAACTGCGCAGTGCAAACCACAAGAGCCAAAACCTTTATTGTCAACGCCACGGCTATATTGATTCAAATGCGTCGTGGCAGCCTGGGACCGTATCCCAAGACGCCTTCCCTAATCCTGGCCCGGACTTCATTGTTCCATCCTCGAATCTCTTCTTCCCAGATCCCGTCACGGCATATTTTCTCCCTCCCCGGCACGTCGCTGATCGACTCATTACACAATATCTCAATGCCGTACATCCAGTTGCGCGTCTCGTTCATCAACCAACCTTCGAGAGCCAGTACAACCTGTTTTGGAGCAATCTCAGTAATGGTACAATAACACCAGCTCCTATTCAAGCCATTCTTTTCGCTGCCATGTTTTCGGCGGCAGTCAGCCTATCAGACGATGCAGCTGCATCCTTCTCTGACATGTCGAAGCATTCACTCGTTGACAGGCTTCGCGAGATGACCGAATTCATGCTTTCCAGAGCGAACCTTCTAAGAACGACGAAGATAGACACCATGCAAGCCTTCATCATGTACATGGTAAGAGTGCTTGAAGAACACGTCCAGTATCTTGAGCTGATATTTCCAGCTTCCTCTATGTCGAACAGAGATCTCTCGAGCACACTCTGCGCTAGTCGGAACAGCGATCCGTCTTGCCCAATGCATGGGGCTCCATCGCGATGGCACTACGTTCGGTCTGACTGCTGTAGATACTCACATCCGAAGATTGATCTGGTACCAGATCTGTTTCCTGGATGTTCGGACTTGTGAGGCTACAGGACCTCGACCCCAGATCCGTAAAGAGGAGTATGATACGAAACTGCCCCTGAACGTCAACGACACTGATCTCTTGTTACCCTCGCCCCGACCGATGATTTGCCTTATTGGACGGACATGACATTGTCTAAGCTCAAATTTGAGTGCTTCGAACTCATGCGCCAACTCTGGGTGGATATGCAGCGCATGGACCAGAAAAAGCTCACGTTGACCTCTATCCTGAACAGGATTAAGAAGTTCCGCGCGACCACTGAGGCCAAATATTCGCTCCTAGTTCAAGGCAGTACACCGAAGCAGATCCTTGCGAAACAGATGTATCGTGCCTCGAGTAATAGGGCTCTGGTTGTGATCCTGCAACGCTATGCTGTTGGTACAAATTATCCCATGCCCGAAAGACTGCGTAAACTACTCACCGAGGCCTGTATGGGTACTGTCGAAGCTGGTATAGCAATGGAGACTCGTCAAGAGCTGCTACCCTGGGCTTGGTATCGTGGGGCCATTCTACAGTACCATGCTGCAGTGCTTCTGGTATTCGAAGTTTACGCCAGGCCAGAGATGCCCGAGGCGGCGCGGATCTGGAGCAGTCTTGATTGGATTTTCGAAACACCACCTCAATCATCCCAATTGGATAAAGCAGAGGGCATCATCATCACGCTTCGAGATCGTCTAGAAAAATATCACAGCGTACGGAAACTGCGTGCAACAGCCGATGTCGAGAACCAGACTTCTGAGCCCAAAATGGACAAGTTGTGGAGATCCATCAAGAATAGTTTCCAGGCTCTGTAGCATCTTCCCATACACAGGTAGCTTTTGGAAACGTTGATGATCCGCCATCGTGTCCCATCCTGACATTGTCAACGGTCCACACTCTTCTCCAATACTGATCATGTGGCTTCAAACCTACCTATGAATAGTTGCGCCGTATTTGGGCTTTCATGTTCTAGTCCAAAATATATGTCCTGACAGCCATCCTGCTGTGAGATAGTAGTGAGCATATCTTGCCAGATACGGGCTGCTTCACTGCCTTGCTCCCGAACATTGGAACCAGCGAACAGTGGGATAGTCGCGACCTCGATTACAGGCATCATGCGTTGTAGAAAGCTGAGTGGTAAGTTTAGTCTGTTGATCTCGTATCTCGTAGCAGCCAGCCGAGGTATTGTAACTTGTTCAAAGGTGGGACTGTCCGTCATATGAACCACGGACCGAAAGTGATCGTCGGCTTCGGTTCCATCAACGACCGAAGCCCCGTACAGTTCGCTTGGACATGCTGTTAATTCCAAATCTGCGATGTTGCGTCTTATCAAATTGCAGATCTCAAGAGACGAGCAGGACTGAGCATCACATACCGGACCATTGATCTTGCCGTAAGACGCGAGCACCATACCAAACAGTCACCTTCCTGACAACATCAAGATTTTGAACTCTTAAGGCCAACCCTTGATTCGAGACACATTGCCACCAGAACACCAAGAACTCTACGAATAATTTCAATAGCTTGTAACGCACCTTGGATGAAAAGGCGCAATTGCAAGATCATACAAGTTTTTGATACATCAATTTCCCTCTCCCTTTTGTTCAATGCAAGTTACTTAGATTCCCATCCTTCCCCTTTCCCTCTCGAAGCAAAGGTACATCCACCCCCTCAAACCCGAGCCATATCTCGTCTCTGATTCTCAAGCTATATCCCTTCGTTTTTGTGTGGACAACGTCCGACCCTGGCTGTGATATAAGAACATGGGGACTCACGTGCACTGGCTAACCCCTTTAGGCTGATTGAAGCATCAGACGAGAGCCCGTAAGAGGCGCGCGAGAGCTCACTGCCGTAATGTCTGCTCATACTCCGAAAACAGGTCTTGAATGACTGTCATATTCTATGCAAAATCAATGGTTCCTGATCTTGGCGACTTGATCTAGTGTCTGATATATATGCCAGTCTCTGCTCCAGACTTGTGATTGCCCCAGTTGCTATCGTACAGACCAGCTGAAGACAGGGTCATTGCCCTGTACATCCGATTCCTGGTTGTGGTCGCTCTTCGAGATAAAGCACATGAGTATGGTTTTTGCAGCCCGCAGAATGGACAAGAGTCGATTATGAGCCCAAGATATGCTCGTTACGGAAGCAACCATGTCTGATTGTTACAGAGACGTTTGTTCATAACGATGAGCGTGGTGAGTGACTCGACGAGGCGCGGAACGGTCTCGTGGTGAGGCCAGTAGGCGGTGGAACGCCAGTGGGGCAGGGAGCATATTGAAATGGTTGCTAGAAAAGCGCATAATTACAGTGTATTTTGGGTATCATAGAAAGGATGGAACATGAACTCCACCTAGTGGGCGGGGAACAGAGGTGCGAGGCGGCAGTATAGGATGAGCAGAGAGCTCTGAGATCTAGTGAACGGTTCAGTCGAGTCGCCAGGATCACGACGAGTCTTGTTGCACAGTTTGCTGTTGAGCGGGTTAGTAAACTCATGGCCAATCCGAAAAGGAGCGTGCGAGCGGCGGCAGCAGCAGCAGCAGCAACGGCGGGGCAAAAACTCACAACCATCCAGTCCATGCCTTCTGACACACCCCTACCATCAATAGCACTGCAAGCTACGATAGTCCAGTTCCTGTCCTTGAGCTCGCCCAAGCGGAGAGCTTCACTGATATCACCAGCACCCTTGGCACCCGGCTGATCTTGCTTGTTTGCAAAGACTAGCAACGCAGCATCACGCAATTCCTCCTCGTTCAGCATAGCAGAAAGCTCATCAGCAGCGGTAGAAAGTCGATCGACATCAGTCGAGTCGATGACGAAGATGACGGCCGCGGTGTTGGCATAATAACATCTCCAGTACGGGCGGATAGATGTCTTGGCATAATAACATCTCCAGTACGGGCGGATAGATGTCTGACCTCCTAGATCCTGTGTGACATGTCAGACGACAGGCCAAGTGCGAGAAGATATCGGGAGCGCATACCCAAACATTGAAGTTGAGATTTTTGTAGTTTACGGACTCGACGTTGAAGCCTATCGTTGGAATGGTAGTAACGACTTCGCCAATCTACCGGATGATGCTGGTTAGCACGGTATAAAGACATAGTAGCATGAGGCCAACTCACCTTGAGCCTATAGAGAAGAGTTGTCTTTCCAGCATTGTCCTAGTGAGGCAAGACTGTCAGCTTGCTTTGCCTGCTTGTTGGTGAATGTGCGTACCAAGCCCAAAATCAATATCCTAATCTCTTTCTTTGCCCATACAAGTTTTGACAGTGATGAAAGGTAGCCTCCCATGTTGTGTGGTCGTGTGTGCGGTTGGTCGTGGATATGTCAGCGTCGAGGTCGGGCTTCGTGGGCTCGTCTGTCGCCTGCTTCCGGAAGGACACGCGCGATACACTTGGATTTCTTGTGGCCAGGGAGCAAGTCGATCGGTTGCTTGTTACGAGGAGAGGACAGTCGATGCGGAGGGGCAGGCAGGTGGTGTTGTTTACAGGTGGACACATGTGCACCAACGTCTCCGTAGACCGAAACTAATCTGGCACACTGACGTCGGCTGCTTCTCAAACAAAACAAACGCTTTGTCAATTTGCATCACCAAAACTCGTCCATTTTCATACAGGACCAAACTCGACGCATTTGCATACATTATCTACACTGACTTCTTCATTTAGGTCGCGTCTCGACTCCAGCATACTCTCTGCCTGCAATGTAATCCAATGTCCGCTGGAAGTGTCTTCTTGGGTTGTCTAGACTCGAGCTGTTCTCATTTGTGTTGAGGTTCGAGTGAATCAGTTCGATCAGTCCGTTCAGATATTTGGTCGTCACCTGTTTATCGTCAGTATTGCGAGGGTCAGTATTCCGACGCGAGAAACTTACTGCATCATTCTCCTGGTCAAAGTAATAGACATAGCGATTGAGAATCTCGACGAACAGCTCGACTGACACTGCTGTGTCCATACAAGCATCAGCCACACGCAGCGCACGCTGCAGACACTCAAGAACTCTCTTGCCATCGCGATAGAGCTGTTGAAAAGATTAGCCGTTGTCAAAAATCTCAAAGACACCGTCCACGCCATACCTCTTTGCCTTCTTTACTCTCCTTGTTCTCTTCGCTTTCTTCTGCATTCTTTTCGACAGCCCACCACAAGTGACTGGCCAGATATACGGCACGACATTGATCGGGCTTCTTGAGCAGCTTGCTGCCGTGAAGTGCGCATTTTGTGATGAGAGTGTCGTAGTTCTCCCGGCTGAAGTTGCGCGCACCACTAAGGCTTTGTGCAATAACGCAAATCGCTTGGAATTGAGCCCTTGAGTCGCTAATGCTCTCTTCATAGACAGTGAAGGCTTGCGCGAAGAACTCATAAGCGACCTCCTCAAATCCGCATTGGTCGGCAACAGAACCGCAGGATATGAAGAGCCTTAATGCGAGATCAGGAACACCAGGCGTGGAAACTCTAGTATACAAAGTGGAGATTAGTGTATGACAGAACTTGTAGAGTGCAGAGGACTGGCTCGACCAGTCGTCTTGCAGATGCTCACGAGCCTTGAATCGGCGGGCAAGCTTGAGCGAGGCTGTGATCAATGCAGGTGTGGTGTACTTGATGCGCTCGTTGCCTTCTGCGTATGCATTACGGGCTAGTTGGAGTAGCTTGAACTGCGTGTTGCAATCCTCGCCACGAATGAGATGCACAATGCGTGCAAGCCATCCTTGTTCTTCGACAGTCTCGTCAGTCTCTGCAGCAGCTCTGCGCACCGGTCCACCAGGGTATCCGGAAGGTTGTTGCATGCCCTCCTTGATCAGAACCTTGAGAATCTCCAGTACCCCCTGTAGGTTTTCAGAAGTTGATATCCTGGTCTCATTGCGCAACAAGCTTCGGGCAACTTCTCCAGCTACCGATCGGCGAGTGGGATATGGTTGAGCGTGGAGAAGAGGGATGAAACTTGGGATTGCAAGAGCTGTGAACAGGGAGAAGTAGGTCTTGACCGGCGCGAGAAGCATATCAAGAAGGTTGGCTTGAGACGCTTGCGAATGAAGGTCAGCCGAGTTGGCAAACCTTGAGACCTCTTTGTTTGCGTATTGGAAGACTTGATCGACGTATTCTAGTCGGTCAGGATAGATGTTCAAGGCAAGATTGATCAACGAGACAAGAAGCGCTGTGATATCCTGGATTGGCAGTCTTTGCATGCTGACAAGGTGAATGACTTGTTCGTGGAAGACTTCAAAGAGGCGCGCATTGTCGGGGATGCCTCTTTGCTTCTTAGCGTCGCCATTGGTATCGACTGAGTCTGTCTTGGTCGCTTCTTCAGCCGTCGAGTCAGGAGCAGTCTCAACAGGAGTGTCGTCTGCAGGTTTTGAATCTCCGTTCTGATGAGGTGCTTCATCACTGGCAGGAGCTGAGGCAGACTCTTGAGCAATCTTCATCTTCTCTAGCAATCTTGCAGTAGCTTCAGTTTCGGCCTTCTCACGATCTTCGGGAGAGTCAGACTCGGATTCACGAGCAGCATAGGCAGACAAGCGATCCATGAGGCCAATGACGATAGCTTTGACGTTGACGTGAGGGTTGAGACGGGCAGTGGCTGAGAGGAACTGATCGAGGGTGTGTAGGTGGAACTCGTCAGGGAAGACCTGGGTAATAACTTCAAGCAGATATTCTTGAGCGAGCACATCGCGACACTGGACGACCTGCTCAAGCAAGGGTTGGAGGATGGACGACTTGTAGGCTTCGAGATCAACGAGTTGGCTGAGACGCACGAGGTTGCTACCAACAAGCAGCTGCAGCTCCTGACGTTCCTTTGTACGCTGCTCGCGCTCTCTCGAGTGGCCTTGATGTTGCAGTCTGACCCAGAGCTTGTTCATCTCGACAAAGTTGGTAAGGACGAAGTTGACAGAATCCTGGAGGTTGCCTTCGGGGCCTTGGCCTTGACCAGTTGGCAAGTAGTCTCTAGCCTGGCCACTGAGGTAGTAGCGGAGGAAGAGACCACGAATGGGATGTTGGACACCTCTGCTCATCTCCATCATATCCTTCATTATCTCCTTGACGGGGGCATCCTCAATGCCCATGTAGACGGTGCCGACGGTAATCATGAGGTACAGGCGTGGAACGATGTTGCCTGCATATTGAACGAGCTCGTAGAGATCGGCAAGGTGATTGGTAGGATGTGAGTCGCGTAGGTAGACGGCGAGATGGCGCAAGGCATCGAAAACGGACATGTACAACTCATAGTACTGTTTGGGGCCGAGGCTGGAGGTGCGTAGTTCAGAGACGAGGGTGGAGCTGTGGCACTGGTCAGCAGTGCGAATTGAGGTAGGCCGAGTGGTCCGGTACGTGCCTGCACTTGAGGGCATCCATGAGCTTGCCCGGCGTGTCTAGGCAGCGGCGCATCAGGACCGTCTGCTGGCGCACGACGGTCAAGGCGTCTTCCAGCAGTCGTGCCTGGTCCTCGACCAGCGGCGGTGATGCCATTTTGGAGGGGAAGTTGTGTGAGGTGAGATGAGCGACGGCGCAATTGCTTCTACTCTGGTCGCATGACGACGGTATGCACCCACGACCTCCGCGTTAAGGGTGTCCGACAGTGCTCGGCCGGCCCGAGCTCCACCGCCGCCCGACAAGTTCCAGCCCGCCTCTGCCTCTGCATTCAGCCACTCCTCCACACTGCCAACGCTTTCGTGTTGCGTTATCATCACCGAGCATTCATTAACCTTAACTTTGTGCAATCACGCTGACACTCAAAGACCATTGTATGTGACGTTTTCTTTTGATCATTACTATGTATTACTATTCTATATATCATATGTGTCATCACCACACGCTTGCCAGCAATCGTGGGTATTTATCCTCCATCCATATCGTGATTATCAGCATCCTCCTTGTCGAACATCACTATCGCTTCGAGACCTATGATCAATGTGAAGTACTGTTCCAGTGGTGTCCTGCAACACTTGGTGCCAGTGTAGGGAAGTTCTTGACAACGTACGACGTGTGCCACATTCCATTGTCGTAGTAAGATGTCGAAGTGGGCGCTACCGGTGCTGGGACCACAGTCTGTGTCTGCACCACAATGATTGTCGAAACTGCAGAGTTAGACCATGTGGATGACTTTGCACTGCTCGTCGAACTTGTGGCTTGGGCACTGCCAGACAGTGTGACTGTCACGTAGTCTGTGGTGAGTGCCCCACCAGTCACCTCGTATACAATCGAGTTGATTGACACTGATGGTGTTGTCGTGCTGCTGCTGCTGCTGCTGCTGCTGCGTGTCGAGGACACGGCGCTTGTGACTGTGCTGCTCTTGATGGTGTGGGATGTAGACGATCCTGAAGATGACACCGGTGTATTTGTCGAGGACGAATCGGCAGATGATGTAGCCAATGGTGATGCCGATGCAAGCGATGTTGTGCTTGTTGACGATGGGGATGGTAATGATGGTGGCGATAGCGATGGCGATGACGATGGGGGCGATGATAGCGTTGAAGGAGTTTCTGAAGCCTGTGCTGACGTCGAAGAAGCAGCAGATTGAAGGCTGACCGATGTGGAAACAGCACTTGGTGTCTCCGTCACGGTCTTCACGGAAACAGTCGTTGCTGTAGCCGATGAATCGGTCACGGTCTTGTACACAACCTCTGAGACGGTCGTAGGCCCCTCAGACTCGACAACAGTGGAGATCACTGTCGTTTGTGCTGCCTCAGTGCTCGTGGGTGCAGAACCACCATCTACGTTGACCACTGCATAGCTCACTGCCGGTCGGGGAAGAGCGTGGATGCCAGTGGCAAGGTACGCAAGAGCAAGTGCAACCGAACGCATTGTTGCTCTTCTGAGGATTGTGGTAGAAGGTGTGATGGGAGTAAGATGGAGAGTGGTAGTTTTGAGAGGGATTTGATCGTGCAGGAGACGATGGAGGAGGGAGAGGCAGGTAAGAGACTCGAAATTGAAAACTTAGCTTGAGGGCAGTGTATGAGTAAGTGGGTCTACATGCTAGCCTGCTGATGACTGCTTTTAATATCTTGGTTGGCACAAGGATGGCTGGTATATCGGTGGCTGGGAGGAGGTTGGGTAACCGTTGGAAACAAATGCCATGGAAACCGAGCAACATTCCAATAGGCTTGGCCTTCAATATTCCATCAACGTTCTAACGTCCGGTATACGGCACTTTGAATGATAGGATAGGATATACGACAAAGGTGAGTGACGTGAGCAGAGTGGTTGCATGGAGTTTTGGAGGGTTGTCCCTCGTCGCAGACTGTCTCCGAACCTTGGCCGTCTGATGAGTAAGGACACCCACCTTAGGTACTAGTACGCGACAGGCCAAGGACCCAAGAATCAAAGCACTGAACATGTTTTGTCCAAGCTTTTCTTGCAGGTGATCAGATCAACGAAAGATCTCAATCTACATACTTTCTCTGTCGTCGTTGTACGCTGTATAACTAATCATTGGCAGAGTAAATGCCCGAATTTTTTACACCTGAGATAGTTGGCTGTATCTTGTCTTGCTCTGTCTGGGGCTCCCGCTCTCTAGCCCACGGGCTTTGAACCTTGCTAGTTCAGTGCGGGTCGTTGTGTTTTTCGCTGTAGATTGTCTGGTCCTTTCGGCAATGAATGGCGTAGCAATTTGTTAAGTACCGTAGATTGATTTTTGCCTCCGTTATCAATCGACTTCTACATTTTCTCTTGTTGAGAAATAGATAAATCGATATTTTCAATATTTGCAACCTATCCCAACACATTCCGACCCCAATCGTCCACAAGCATTCATTGCATTTCAAAGCCATGGCTTCTAATGATCCTGGTCTTGCACAACTGGGTGCAGAGGCCAACGAGCCTATCAAAGGAGCGGTTCTTCAGTCAGTTGACCTCGAAGAAGTCGAGTGTCCAGTAGCTCCTGACCAGCTAGACGAACGATATGCGACTTCGCGCTGGGAGATTTGGTGATTTTTGTCACCAACGCTGTGATCAGAGCAGGCTAACAAGTCAGGTCTTGGTATTTATACTACGTTGGAGGTATCCTTTTTTTTCTTTGCAGAAAAGAAATTGAATTCATGGACTAACAGACGAATAGCAAACGGATTGTCGCTCTTCAACTTTGGTCCCACAGCGTTTCAGAATCTGCTATATCAGCAAGCTGGTGACAGTGAGATCTTGCACTTTATGGGATCTGATCGCACAATCAACTCAATTGTCCTTCTCAGCAATGGGATATCGTTCGCCATACAGGTGGTTTTGTTCTTGATCTTGGGAGCTTACGCAGACTTCGGTACCCTTCGTTCTAAGATACTGATTGGACTCTCTATTATCGCCTATGCAATTGGTTTCGGATGGCTCGGTGTACACACAGCAGACAAGTGGCAGATCGGAACTGGCCTTTACGTCGTCGGCTTGCTCGGATACCAGGTACACACTCCTTAGCGAATTCCAAATTCCATGGCCACCGTCCTGCTGTCTAGATGAACTAACACCGTTTAAGTTGACATTAAGTTTTTGGGCTGCCGCCTTCCCAGCTCTGGCCAGAAACACTAGGGAGATCCGAGAGAAGGCACGAGATTTTGCAGATGGTACCATTACCCGCGAGGAATACGATCATGCAGACAGCATGAAAAGAAACGAGTTAAGTAATGTAAGTCAAAGCTGCTACAACCACTACGGTTTCCCTAAGCCTTGTCTCTTTTGTGGTATCTGATCCCATTGGATAATCCAAAGACTTCGTCTGCTAGAATGATATTTGCTCTATCAAGATCGAGTGTCAATTTAGAGCAGACTTTGGTATTCACCGCACGTTGTGCTTACGATAACAGGTTGCTTTTTACGTCCAATCTTGCGGCGAAATAATCATCCTTGTAAGGAACCTTCCATATCGCGTTAGTGTCAGCCCACTGACCACAAAAAGGCCATTATCGTTGGGATCATGTTCGCAATGCATGTGGATGATTCCACTGCAAACAACAACTACGGTTTATCCGTCTTGATCGCCTTTTCGAGCGGTGTATGGCTGCTCCTCTCACTTCCATGGTTCTTCATGGAGAAGAAACGACCTGGCATGCAAGCAGATTCATCAATCCTAGTAGCTGGCATTTCACAACTCTGGTACGCCGTCACGCAGATCTGGCAACTTCGACAATCCTTCTGTTACCTCATCGGATACTTCTTGCTAGGAGACTCGTTGAACACAATTGTGACGGTGATTGGCACTCTACAGAATGCCGTAGTCACTTACAACACGCTTGAGTTGACATATCTTCTGCTCGTCGGTATTGCCGCTCAGGCTCTAGGAATTGGTGCATTCTGTAGGTTGGACTGGATCTATCTCTGCTAGCACACTACTGACTATCTCAGGGTATGTACAGAAGCGCTATGGGCTGTCTACAAAGACTATGTTCAACGCTGTTGCGATTGGAATTATTTTGCTAGCCGCCTGGGGCATGGTCGGCATTTTCACGCAGGTATGCGCATTGAATCGTTTCTCCATTTCAATAAACTAACGCCGTAACAGAAAGTAGGATACAAGGTCAAGATTGAGTTCTGGTTCTATGTGCGACGCCCTGTTCGAGTTTGGTGATAACTATGGCTGACGTCTCGACAGCAAGTTTTCTATGGCATCTTCGTTTGCCCTTGGTATGATTAATCGTTCTATTTCACATGAATCATGCTAATTGTGCCGTCGTTACAGGTATTCTTATTCCCTCGTAATGATCTCGGAGGTTACTCCTCGAGGCAAAGAGTACCTGTTCTTCTCTTTGTTCTCCATGGTCGGCAAGACATCAGCATTCATTGGGTAAGTATACTCAAGGTCCGCATATCACGAGCACGGCGGGCCCCATATGTTGTTCTTGCCTCAAACAAATCTGAAGCATCACTCCTTTCACAAGAATTTCGCTAACTTTACCCTCCTAGTCCTCTGGTCTCGTCAGCAATCATTGACGCGAGTCCTTCGCACAACAACAGTACACCCTTCTACTTCCTGCTTGCGCTCAGCTTGGTCAGCTTCTTGTTCATCTTCTTCTTTGTCGATCTGAGCAAGAGCCAAGCTGAGCAGGCTGAGTTCTTACGCAAGGAGAAAGAGGCTCGCAGCAAGGCCATTTAGAGCGAGAGCCGAATGTTTTGTGCCTCTCAGGGACGTTGCTTTATGAGCAGAACACATTGTGCGATTTTGCAGCTTTGTGTGTTCTCCGACTGTACAGCCTCCCCGTGTGCAAAAGTCTGTAACTTCCTTCGTACTCCTACTACGGTAAAGAGCAAAGTATATACTATAAAAAGGCACGAATGTATTCGGGAATGGAGGCGTAGCTACAGAGAGCCAATAAATTGCCGCTCCTTAATGGGCACTGTCCTAATTCCTATAGTATTATGCATTGCTATAGCTACATGCGTTACATACTTTAGCACACGGGGAGGAGGGAAAGAGTGAGAAGGACAAACCTGAGCAAATGAACAGAAAAGTATGTATTTGTACATGGGTTGGTATCTAAAAGCTTGTTCGCTCGATCTTTTTTTTCCCCTAAGATAGCATGTTTACTCCTCAGAATTCGCGAACAATAAGACTTGCCATTCCCATACCAGTCCCGATACACATCGAGATCAGACCAATCTCCTGGCCTTGTCTCTCCATCTCTGGCAGAAGGGTGGCGAGCTGTCTAGCTCCAGTGGCACCCAGGGGGTGACCAAGGGCAATAGCACCACCCTTGGGGTTGACCTTGTCCTCGGAAATGCCAAGGGTTCGGATGCAGTGAATGGCTTGACTAGCGAATGCTTCGTTGATCTCCCAAATGCCAACATCAGCTGTGGAGATTCCAGTGTACTCAAGCAACTTGGGGATGGCGATAGCAGGACCAATGCCCATCTCGTCGGGCTTGCAACCGACGACCTGAGTACCTGCCCACTTGCCAATGATGTTCTTCTCGAGACCAAGCTGGGTAGCTGTGCTTCTTCTCATGAGTAGAGCGGCGGCTGCGCCGTCAGAGACTTGACTGCTGTTTCCGGCTGTGGCAGCACCATCAGGCTTGAAAGCAGGCTTCATTCCTGCCAGACTTTCTGGGGTGCTCTTAGGTCTGATTCCATCATCCTTGCTGACAACGATCTCCTCGGTCACCTCAGGAGTCTCCGGGTTGGGATGCGTTTTTGTCTTGACGGGAACGATCTCGTTATCAAATAGTCCATCTCTTTGCGCCTTGGCTGCCTTTTGGTGTGAGTTTGCAGCAAATGCGTCCTGGTCTGCTCTTGAGACTCCATAACGCTCGGCTACATTCTCGGCGGTGAGACCCATAGACATGATACAGTCCTTGGCGTCCTTGACGGATGTGTTCTTGAGTTCATCCCAGAGCTGTGTGGGGATGGCTCGGCTGCCGTAGTTTCTGGTCATGCTCTCCATACCGCCACCAACGCCCACGTCGATGCTGCCGACAGCAATGGAATGGGCAATACCAGTGATGGCTGCAAGACCACTTGAACATGCTCTGTTGACGGTTTGGAACGAGGAGGTTTCTGGGTATCCTACATGCAATGAAGCCATTCTGCCTGCCTTGCTGCCACCAAGTTCTGAGAGGACATTGCCTATTTGAATGTCCTGGATTCTGGCAGGGTCGAGGTTCGGGTTGGCTTCGAGAGTGGCCTTCAGGACGTGTGCAAGCAATTCATGATCGTAAGCATCCTTGAATCCTCCTTTCTTTGCACGAGTGACTGGGGTTCGTAGTGCTGACAGGATAACGACGTCGTTGGGCTGCTTGGACAGAATGTTTTTGACGCCTTTTTGAATGAAGCCAGACATGGTGATGAAGATATAAGATAAATCAACCGTAAGCTGTGAGGATCCGGAGTGCACACGAGGAATCAGGAGAAGGTATCGCCATCTTTGTCACGATGGCAAAGGTAGCTACTTGAGTCTGGGGCCTCTTTGCGGGGAGAAGACGGAAGTGTTCTTCGGCACTGGGTCATCTTTCGGCAGTCCTCCACGGCCTGACCGTCTTCCCGCGCAGGCTATCCGGCCGGAAAATCGTGACAGGCCTCGAATGAGTCCATTTTTGTATACTCGAATGTCACAAGTCAAGGATCGTTGTTCTACAAGGACAGCATTGGATGACTTGGCTGGACATTTTCAAAATATTGTGTAGCTGACTTTGTCTTCAAACATCACGATTAAACAATGTCCAGGGCTTCTGGCAGCCACTCAACGTCTCGATGACTTTCTTCCATCCCGAACGTCGGCTATGACACGAATAAGGCACAACAGGGGTCGTGTTTTACTTGTGGAGAACGAAAAAGAAATGGTCCCTTGATTCCACACTGACTGAGAGAAACGCGCTAGGTATATACAATCGACGGTGATTGACTGTCTGCAAATTAAACGCCGAAAGGGAACAATCCTCCCACTACAAAGCCACACCATCTGCCGTTTAGATACCGAGAGAGAACTCGACACCGACGTCGATGTCACGGGCTGTGAAGAGTATGTTAGAGACTTGAGACTTGGGACGAACAGATGACAAAACTTACCCATCTTGACAACCTTTGAGAACTGGACGGCCTTCTCGGCAGCGCTCTGGAGGTCATCAATGCTGAAAATCTTCATGCCACTCTCGTTGATGAGATTGTGGGCGGCTTCCATGTTGGTACCCTGGAGACGGGCGATGATGGGAATTCTAAGGTTCATGGACTGAACGACCTGGATGAGACCAGTGGCAATAGCGTCGCAACGGACAATACCACCGAAAATGTTGACAAAGATGGCAGTGACCTTGGGATCGCTAGTAATGAGCTCGAAGGCACTTCTGATGGCAGCGGGAGTGGCACCACCACCAACGTCGAGGAAGTTGGCGGGTTGACCTCCGTTGAGCTTGATGATGTCCATGGTGGCCATG
>SWBJ01000302.1:0-63893 GCA_024195555.1 Aureobasidium sp. EXF-12298 | reverse complement strand
TAAGAACTACCAGTTCTCACTGGACCAGTTCCCAGATGAGAACTGGTGGACCAGTTCCGAGGTCGGAACTGGTCTGGTCCATCCAGTACCAACTCTGCCTGCCCGTGACACGATGGGTCGAGATCTTCTCTATTGCGCGGTCAGGCGAGCACTGCTATGCAACGACTGGTATAGAGATTGGATGAGACGACACCCCCAGAAAACGAGCATCTACAATACTGGTGAATCTGGTAAATCTGATGCATACACACCCTTTCACCATCTATCTGAGTTGGCTGGAGGGTATTATGATCAATATCCCCCACACTCTGCCCAACTCAACCAGCTACAAGAGATGCATGACGGATCTGGCTACAGCTATCCCGCCCCCCATGACTCTCAAGCGTCGCCTGTCTCTGACTACAGAGTTGAGAGACACAGCAGAAGGGTGGAAGAGACCAAGGCTAGATCTGCAGCATCTGCAATCTTTTGGAAGGACACCACAAATCACAACCGGCACTGGATTCCTAAGCATCACTGACCAAGGCGCCTGCGTGCCTGTATCCCACTCGTTCCGTGAATACAGTGCGTCATCTGGGTTATCAAACACTGTTGGAGTGAACTGGGATCAAGCCAATGTCTTGCCTGGTCTCAATCCATGGTTTTATGAAAATTTGGACGAAAAAATGATGGACCAGGGAACGATGGACCAGGGAATGATGTATCAGGGCACGATATACCAGGGAATGATGGATCAGGGAATGATGTATCAGGGCACGATGGACCAAGGACTGATGGACCAAGGACTGATGTATCAGGGCACGATGGACCAAGGACTGATGTATCAGGGAACGATGTACGAAGGGATGGTAAACGGGGTAGTGGTAAACGAGGGAGTGGTAAACGAGGGAGTGATAAACGAGGAGGTGGTAAACGAGGAGGTGGTGTTCGAAGAGTTCAATGAGGAGTCGTTGTCGAGGAGATGACGGTTGGAGGGATGACGGTTGAAGGGATGGATGGTAACGTACATGTCTAACGTTCTTGGTTCAAAGATTAACCTTGCACCGCCCACTTCGAGACAGTTCATTTTTACAGATCCGAGATGTCTATTCAGTTTCCACGTATGATGTGTATCGACGGCTTGACTAAACAGTATCAGATATTTACAGGACACCGAAAATCACCTCGATATGACTTGATACTTATCTAGCCATTACTCCACGTTGATAGACTTGACTGTAATTTTATTCACAAACATACGATGTCCAATCATCGACATCACCTTGCACATACACTGCTGTCTTCGGCCAAGCGCACAGCTTCCTACTCCTTGTCTCTCCATCAGCGGGATCAGTAGTCAACACCTGCTCTGGCTTGTATCCTCTCTCTACCCAATCCACCAATGCAGGAACAGTATGATACGTCGCAGGCACCTGAGGGTAGAAACTCGCAGCACCGCAATGACCACCCCCAGGAACCATAAAAACGTTATAGAAGTCCGAGATGTCGTTGCCGAAGAACGATTGCACGTCTTCGTAATGTTTTAGTGGCCAGAGTTGTGCGTTGAGTGGATCTGACCAGCCTTGGTAGACCAGCAACTTGCCGCCTCTATTGCGGAAAGCGGTCAGATTGGTGCTTATAGCGTCGATTTTGGCTCCTGCGTTTGTGTTGAGTGCGGTCACGTCGCTTGCCCAGTTGAAAGTGCTTGCATTGTAGGTCAGATCATCATAGACTAGGTTCTGGAGAATTGGAATGGAGAATGCATCGGCGAGATCGCCTTCTTGGAGTATCCATTGGATCTCCGAGCCATGAGCAAATCCAGGATACAACGCTTCTCCGGTTTGTGCGTTCTTGGGTCCTGCGTAGATGGCTTTTGCAGCGGTGATTTGATCAGACGTCAGACAAGATATGCTGCTTTTGCTACGAGAGACTGTGGTGGCATTGCAAGCCAATGAGTCAATGGAAAAGTCGCAATCTAGAGGATTTTCAATGACTCCGTCTTTGACACCATCATTCGCATCGCAGGCTTCAAGCACTGCTTGACCAGTAAAGTTCAGCACCCCCTGCGAGAGATAGGATGATGTGTTCATGACTGCGTGTTGCGCATTCCACAGAAACGAGAGCGCGAGATGCGAGTACCAGTTCCCAGGGCACCCAGCAATAATCCCATCAAAAAGCTCAGGATGATATTGCGCCAACGCAAAGCCTTGTGCTCCTCCAGTTGAGCAACCAATATAGTAGCTATATTCTGCTGCTTTGTTGTAGTAGGCTTTGATGATGTCCTTCGTGGATGGAGCGAAGAGGGAGATGGCATCATGAATCCATGCTTGTACCTCGTCTGCATTGTGCAAGTAGGGTAGGTAAGTATCAGGTGCTCCAGAGCCTGCATTGTTGAGACTGGCAAGGTGACCTGCATCACCCGCTGCAGACGCAAACCCAGAATTGAGTTGCTGCATCAGAGCTACTGTGTCCAATGTTCCAGCCATACCACCGTTTCCGACTGCCATGAAGCGGCCATTATAGGCAAGGGCATCCGGCAGGTAGACTGAGAAGTGCAGAGATGAGTTATTGCCGTAGGAGATTGTGCCATCAACTTCGCAGAATGCATACTTGTTGTAGATATTCTGCGCTCCGTTGGTAACATTGACAGTGTGAGATTGGTGGTGCGTCGTATTCGTGATTGTGGTATTTTCTGGAAGTGAGAGGTTACGGATGAATGTCACACAATTATTGTTCTTGACCGTGAGCAACGCGTTGGACGTTGAAAGAGCGCCTAAAGCGACGAAAATGGTACAGAACTTCATGTTGTCGGCAAAGACGCAAGTTCTCCTTGAGGCATATCTGCTACTTTATACTGGACGATCATGACGGGCTAAGCAGCCTGTGCTTGACTGCCAACCCACGTCGCGACATCCCCACCTGTGAAACAACTCTTGCTATGGTAAACTACTGTACCCGTCGGCAATTTTCAGTCTATGATAGCCGATGACTGCATGTCTTGACCTTGGAAGCGGAGCAGAGAAAGATGCCACCTAGTTTGCTCGGTTGTGGAGTCTCCGCACTGTGTCATCGGCGGCTGAATCCAGAAGGCTTTCGGCGCCGACGTCCGATACTACCTCACTCCATCCGGCATCTCGGCCGTCCGCCGATAATCCTTCAGACAAGCGGGTAACACTAATATCGTGCTGGGTAAGCAGGTGATCGAGCTCGATGATGCTCGGGAGAGATGGGCCGCCGCTTGTTGGGATCGTCTCGGCAAGTTCGTTCGTAAATATGTGAACCTGTCTTGTTATTCTCAAGGAAAACAATTACTTGGATTGCAATCGAAGACAAAATGCCTACAGAAAGAAACCTGAGGATCGGAAACTGCAGCGGAGCAACTGGAGATGCACCGCATGCCATGGCCCGCATGGTACGAGAGGCCGAAGTCGATGTCATTACCGGTGACTGGTGAGTCCTAGGTTTACATAATTGTTGCCCTTGCTAAGTAGAGTCAAAGGCTGTCTGAGATGAACATCGCATGGGAATCCATCAAGAAAGCTGAAGATCCAGAACTTGGCTACGATGTGGGCTTTCTCAGGCAACTCACCGAATGCATCGATGATATTGCGGAGAGGAAGACCAAAATAATCACTAACGCTGGAGCGATGAATGCACCTGTACTGGCGCGTAAGGTCCAGGAACTCTGCCAAAGCCGCGGCCATGATATAGTAGTAGCAACAATACTCGGGGATGACGTGAGCCATCTACTGAGGAGAAGCAAGTCTGGAGACCAGATTCTCGACTTCCCACACTTGGACCATGAGGAACAGCTTCTGGCGAACTGGGATCCCGAGCTCAAGCCTACTTGTGCTGCAGCATATATAGGTGCTTGGGGTATCGTTGCAGCGCTCAAAGAGGGTGCCGACATCATTATCTGTGGTCGTGTCACAGATGCCTCACCAGTCATTGGTGCTGCTGCTTGGTGGTATGGCTGGTCTGAGCAAGCCTATGATCAGCTCGCCGGAGCACTGATAGCAGGCCATCTTATCGAATGCGGACCTTACGCCACAGGCGCAAACTTCTCTGGCTTCAAGCAATTTCTACCGGATCTTGTGGACTTGGCTTTTCCCATAGCAGAAATCATGCCGTCTGGTTCCTGCTATATTACCAAACCTGATTCCATGAACGGAGTAGTCAATCGATTCAATATCACGTCTCAGCTTCTGTATGAGCTACAGGGACAGATGTATCTCAATCCGGATGTAGTGGCAGATATCGCCAGTATTTGAATAGAGACCACAGGCCGTGAAAATCATGTCCTGGTATCTGGATGCAAAGGTTTCCCACCACCTCCAACTACAAAAGTCATGGTCGCAGCACCAGGGGGCTGGCAGGCAGAAACGACTTACTACATCAATGGTCTTGACGTACAAGCAAAAGCACAGATGATGAAACGGCAACTGCAAAACATTTTCAGCGGTAGCCAGTTTTCCAAATTCTCCGCTGAACTGTATGGAACTCAAGTAGACAACCCGTCTTCACAACAAGCAGGCACTGTGATGTTACGAGTATTTGCCCAAGCACGCAACAAAGAAGACATCGCAGCTGAGAAATTCAAGATACCGCTGTGTTCGCTACGCATGCAGAGTTATCCGGGCTACCACATGAACCTCGACTTCCGCACTATGGACCCGAAGCAATTCTACGAAATCTTCCCAGCAACGATCCCGCAAGCTGCTATCAACCATGAAGCTGTGGTAGCCGGAAAGAGAATCTCGATTGCTCCGCCCACTAAAACACAGCATTATCCTGCTCAGAGGCCTTCGTCAGAGACAGCAAGTCCTGTTGATCTCGCCACTTTTGGACCCACTGAACGTAGACCGCTTGGCAGTATCGTACACGCGCGCTCTGGCGACAAAGCAAACAATTCCAACGTTGGCTTTTTCGTCCGCCATGCCGATGAGTATCCATGGTTACGGTCTTTACTTACTGTCGACAAGTTGAAGGAATTGCTGCAGGAAGACTTTGCTGGAAACAGGATTGAGAGATGTGAATTTCCTAACATACTTGCTGTGCATTTGTGAGTTGATTCCAATATACATCTGCTGTTGAAGAAAGAGTACTGACAAATCTTCTAGCCGCATCATGGACTTCCTCGATGGTGGTATCGCATCCAGCGCTCGTATCGATGGTTTGGGTAAAGGTGTGGGTGAGTATTTGCGCAGCAAGAATGTGGATGTCCCAATCATGTTTCTGCAGAGAGGCATAATATAAGTTGTGAAGCTAAAGAACATTGGAAGCATTGCGATACAGCGATACAGCGAGCGATCATACTGCTTTAACTGCCTAAACAACAGAAGAGACCCTTGTTGGCTGCCGTATTCTTTGTTTTCTCTCTCTCTTTCTCGAAGACAAAAGGGAAAAAACGAAAAACAAAAAAGAAAAATCTCACGAACGTCCTCCGTAGAAAAAAACAACTTTCCACGACGGCTCGTCAATCGTGTTGTATGGAGTGGTGATCTCCGGGTTACCCACACCGCATTGAAGCTCGCACTCCTTATTGGCTTCAAAGCAATGGGAGTAATACCCAAACACCGTTCCAGAATTGCTCGATTGCCAGCAGGATCATACAGGTGTGTTTGGTCCTCCTGATCCATCAGAGTTCAAGATGCTTTCGAAAGCAGGTGGTCGAAGGATTGCGATTGGCCAGGGGCGAAGCAGTTGAAGGCTAAGGTCCATTGATCATGGGACAGCGCAATCCATGCGAGGCAAACTCTGATCATTATCATAGCGAGAATGCTGGACGAGTATCGCGTAACGCTTATCGTGGAAGCCAAGTACTTACGGCCGTATTCTCGAAGCCTCTGACGTACCTCCCTTGACTATATCAACGTCGAACAATGCTCTCTATCTTTGTATCCCATACCTAACAACACGAAACGTCCTTCAAGATTTGTTAGTTCAGATTTTCGATCGCATATGCGAAGATAGTGCAAATTCTGAAGGCGCTGTTTCTACCCGCATCGCCAGTATCCGAGATGGCAGAGCCATTCACGTATCCTAGGAGTCAAGATTTCCCGGAATTGTCTCCCAAAATAGCCTTTCATGATCTGGGTACACTCCTTACCACGTCCCAGTCGTCTTCACTGCGAAAAGGGTTACTGTTCATGAGCACTCCTCTGTACCTCGCAACAGGCGGAGATCGAAATTTTCTCAGAGAAAGACTGCAGACGAGAACCATAATAAGCACACTTCATCCAAGAGAGCCTCGCTACACCCGAGGGCAGACGCCTGGCAGCTATGTAACGGAGCAATATGTGGTTGAGGACTTCCTTGGTCTAAGGGCTTTCCACATCCATCTGCGGCACGGAGATGAATTCATACGTAATGCGATCAACGAGCTTCCATTGCAGTCCCGAATGTGAGCGATAAATTCTATGCTCCCTTCACAGGCAGTAAAAGACTGACAATGGGTTCTCCTAATCATTAGGAAGTTTCAATATGATGCTGCCATAGCCAAAGATCCTCGGAACCCCGACTTGGTCCAGATGGCGCAGGATCTAGTTTGGAATCGCGACAGCATCGACGACAGTTTCGCAATTTTGACAACATCTGCTCCTCTTATAGGTCGTCTTTTCAATGACGTACTATGCGACGCGAAATCGTATCCACTGATCATGTCTGGCGACTTTATGCTACATGACAATGGATTGCTGATGTTCTTACTATGTCTGCTACTGGATATTCCTGTTTTTGCGGCTGAAAACGCCTACATGCGCATCGCCGAGGAATCTTTCTCGAAAGGCAAGGAGGCTGGTGTGAAAGAGACGCCAGTTACTCAGGCTTGGGCTGCGAACCGAGAGCGTTGGGTCAAAGAACTCCTGCGTCGCCTTGAAGATAGGTATGGCAGTGCGTCAGCGTATTTTGCTTCTGCAGGCATAAGCAAAGCCACAAGAGCAAAGATCAAAGACGTTTTGCTTGCCTCGGAAGAGAAGATACTGGTTGATATTTCGTAGTCACAGACACCCGTCCATCTGACTAAGATGGTTGGTTAAGGAGTCGATTGCTCGGATATTCAATATGAAGATTCGGGAAATCCTCTAATGGTTCCCAAATTTCCGAGCCAATCTTGACTCAATTCCATGATCGGGTCCTCTATCTGCTGCATGTTATAAAGCTGCTGCAGATCATCAAAGCAGTGCAAGAATTCTGTATCCACAGCCAAAGGCGAGAACGTCGTCGAGGTACGCGGCGTTATCAAAGCGTTGCCAAAGTTGCTGTTATTGACATTGACAGGGTGCGGCATCATAGGCTGAGCCATATGTTGCGCTTGAGCAGTCTGAAGCTTTATCGCGTCGGCTAATACAGCATCCGCTAGTCTATCGAAGACTTCATGACAGTTTCTGAGCGCGTTCCAGCGTTCGGAAACAGCTACCAGCACGTTTGAGCAGGCTCGAGTATCGTTGACTACTTCAATAGTGGTTGGATCCTTCTGCAAGGATGGCTCAGAAGGATTGCGCCAACGTGAGCGAAAGTGTCGACCGCAAGCGTAGACATACGAAAGCCCAGCAAGAAATACCGACTGCAGAGTGATCCAGCTGTGATTGATCTTTCGAGACTTATGAAGGCTCGCATAGATCGTGATGCTCTGTTTCGAAGAATTGAATATATGCTGCAAGGATATTGCATCGTGTGAGACGTCAGGTAGGAGTGGTGAAGGGCGCCACAGTATGAGCATGGCATTCGAGTACAACAAGTTGTACCACTCCATAGACAGATGGCAGGAAGAGGACACTTGCGAGGCCTGCTCAAGATGTAACTGTTCTACTTCCTGTTTCCATCTATCGAGACCTGCACAGAGTTCTTGCCGTATGCGTATAACATGTTGTTCTGAGAAGTCAGAGCCCTTCTTGCGGTGGAGGGCGGTCACTATTTGTCCACAAAGTAGTCGATAGGACACGATATGTCTGAAGACGAATGGCATGTCTTGTCTATCAATATCTGAAGGCAAGGATATTGTGGCATCCTCGTTGGGACAAATATGATCGAAATCGTCGTCCCTTATAGCACAGGGTCGACCAAGAATAAGCGAAGTGATTCTGTCCATACAAAGAACACTCCAGAAAGACCTTCTCTTGGACTCTTGTAATAGGTAGCGTTTCGCTGTAGCATCGTCATCTCCAGGTTCGGTCAATTGGTAGGCTGACTCTTTGTGAAGTCCCATCTCGAAGCACATACGAGCGGCTATGCCTACTAGCAGCCACATCGATCCAGAGTTGTCCTGTATGGAACTACCAGTCCTGTACTGGCACAGCAAGAGAATGGCATGTAGAGACTGCAGTCCTCCCAGACGTAGGACGTCGCCAATAGTAGACATAGCCCGAGCATGGTGGCTCTCAGCACTCGGCAGCTGCCTCCAGTCATACTTTGAGACTTGAGCCGTACTGATCGCAAACAGCATGTCGACTACGAAGAGCTCATAACATGTTACACTGGCCAATCCGAAACTATACAGGCAGTCCAGAATCCTGTAGATTTCTGATGGTATCAGGAATGGGTAACAGAGGAAATCATGATCGAGATACGCCTGTACTAGTTTCCGTGCTAGTCTCTTGGAAGGAAGCTCTCGTGGTACCTCAGGACGAATGTCTTCAGAAGTGTCCGGTGAGTCCTCCGTATGTATCGTAGACGGTGGTGATGGGTGTCTTGAATGTGGAACGTCGACGCTCGCCCTCACAAGATCTGCGAAGAGCACTCCGCTTGTGGAACCCAAATATTGTCGTTCGCCGGCGGCACTTGTCGACAATATAGAGACTTGTGCTGCGACATCACTTCGTCTGCCAGTGCTGTCGTTTGGCCTCGAATGCTGAGACATGGTGTTCGAAGTGTCATCATTGCTGCTTTGTGGCCCGACCGACCTGATCCTAGCCAGCTCAGCTGCCAAAGACTTGGTTCGATTCTCCGCTTGGAGAAGACGCCTCTCAAGCCGACTGACGACGTCCGGTCGGATTGCTCTGTCTCTGGTCCGGTCGGTGTAGTGACATTGCGCCCCGCTTTTGCTACATGATGTACAGGGTTGGATTCGGTCGCATTTGCTCTTTCGGTGATAACACCGGTCGCAGTTACCAGATTGCATAATGAATGAGCGAGAAGCGGTGGCCGGGGCCGATAGGACAGATATCAAGGGGGCATCGGCTGTGGGGTCCTAGGGCGGGGTCTGCGGGGGTGCTCAATCTGGTCTGATCTGCATCTTGCAGGAGCGGTAGTTGGGGCCGGCGACCGAAATCGTGTCTCTTCATCGTCTTGACTTTCGTTCTCTATTTCCCAAGATCTATTCTGGCTAACACGGCATCGACCTACTTTTAAGGTCAGTCTCTGGAGTTATATCTACCATCTTCCCCAGATTTACCCCAGATCATCTCTCTCTCTCTCTCTCATACATATTCATCAGGATGACCAACATGAACGAGAAGGATATCGGGCCAGAGTTCGTCAACGATATCGAGTCCGATAGTTCACGACAAGCCTATACTGGAGGTGGCTCCACCGAGGACAAGAAACTTGTCTTGAAACAAGATCTGAGAATTCTGCCCATCTCTTGCGGCATATACCTCTTGTGCTACCTTGACCGATCCAACATTGGTAACGCCAAGGTCTTGAATGCAGCGACTCACAATGACTTGCTTTCCGAAACCCACATGACGGCCTATCAGTATACAATCGCCTTGATGGTATTTCTCATCGCCTACATGGTCTTCGAAGTACCGTCAAACTACTTCCTCAAACGTCTTAGTCCAAGCAAATGGATCGCTTTTTTGATGTTGTCTTGGTCGGTCATGACCATGGGCTTGGGCGGTGTCCACAATTTCGCAGGAGTCACGGCTCTGAGATTCATGCTTGGAGTGTTCGAAGCGGGTCTGTTCCCTGGGCTCGTCTACTACCTAAGTAAGTGGTTGATATAATGCACATTCAAGACACACAGTCCCTGACTCTCGCTTGCAGCATTCTGGTACCGTACGGATGAGCGTAGTATCCGGGTTGCCTTCATTCTAGCATCGGCGACTCTAGCAGGAGCCTTCGGAGGAGCCATTGCATACGGTGTAGGACACATGAATGGCACCGGCGGTCTTTCAGCATTCCGTTGGCTGTTCATCCTCGAAGGACTACCATCCCTGCTTTCGGCGCCCTTGGTGTGGTTCTTCTTGCCCGACTATCCCGAGACTGTCAAATGGCTTTCACCAGAAGAGAAAGCCCTCGCAGCGGAGAGGCTGAAGTTCGAGGGTTCGCATGGTAACAGCAAAAGCATGACCTGGCAGGACGCCAAGGCTACTCTTGTTGATTGGAGGCTCTATGCCCACTATGCCATCTACTTTGGTATTTCGACACCCTTCTCGAGTTTGTCCCTCTTCACCCCTACCATCACTGCTGGTTTGGGCTTCAAGGACCTTACTGCACAGCTCATGACCGTGCCGCCTTATGCGGTTGCATATGTTGTGACCCATTTGGTATCATGGTCTGCTGATCATTTCGATGCGTAAGTTGGGTGGCTCTATCCTCGAGAAAAGTAAAGGCTAACAAGAAACAGACGCGCTTTGCATTCAGCCATTTTTGCAACAGTTGGTGCGGTGGGGTTTCTAGCGTCAGCTGTACTTCCTCCCGATGCATACAATGCTCGCTATGGCTGTCTAATCGTCGCTGCCGCCGGCTCTTTCTCATGTATCCCACCTCTATTGGGCTGGCTGTCTTCCAACCTGCATAGCACGACTGCAGCTGGGCTAGCTATTGCCTTGAACATTTCCTTCGGAGCACCAGGCCAGATCACCGGAGTCTGGATCTACAAAGCCGATGAAAAGAAAAAGGGATACCCAACAGGACATTGGGTCAACGCTGGTCTGCTGTTTTTCGTGGCTGCAGGTTGCATTTCTCTGTTGTTCTTCTATAAATTTAAGAACAGAAAGTTGAGAAGGGAAGGAACGGAAAGACTGTTCAGGTATTGAGCGACTAGTCAAGATAAGCTTCTCTTCTGTAGCAGAAGTACCATAACGTATATGATGAATCATCGTACCTGTCGAGAGCATGAGTTTTGGTTACCGATCCTGACGTGTGTGATCTTTGTGGTGGCTGGAGGTTCATGTGCTCAATCCAGTACGCATGAACAAATTCGAAGGTAGCTTGCGATCCTTAAATTCCGGATCCATAACAAAGTTGACCTCTTCCACAGGCTCGAAGCCCAGTCTCTGATACACAAATCTCCCCATAGCAGAACCTTCAGTCGTCGATTCCAACCCGCCTCTATTCTTGGCTTCTTCCAAGCCCCATTCAACCAGCTTGTTAGCAATTCCCCTTCTCTGGAAGTCTGGATCTACAACGCATAGGTCTAGACTGAAAGTTGCAGGCGACGAAGTAGTGGCCTTTTCTTCCAGCGTCTTTACGCGCTGACTGACAAAGGACGCAAAGCCTTGCCGCAGAAACCTCTGTTCTGTTTCGTTGTCTGGGTATAGTTCATCCAGGTCTACTGCAGTGCTGACATCAGTTGATGGCTTGTCGCCCATGCCATCAACCATAGATAGTTGTGCCCAAATGGCTATACCAGCCATCACGCGCTTTCCAGGATTTTTTGGGTCTGGTACAGTGGCTTTCAGATGCACAGTGTTTGGCTCGCCGGATCTGTTTACAGAGGTAGTTTGCCAGCGCTTGACCATGCGATCTGTTCCTGCAGCTGCTCCGTCATGCGTGTCCCAGCCAGGATTCATGGCTTTCCAGAACAAATCGTTGGTTTGGTGACCAAAACATTTTGCGATTATGGCGAAGGCTGTTGTGAAGTCTTGTTCATTATCGATAACCTCGACGACAATATCTGAAGCCTTTTGTGCTTTCTGCTCCGCCATTGTGGATGAATATATGTGGTGCTTCGGTCTCTGTAGTCGGAGGAAAACAGGAGGTTGTCAGCAAGCATTGAGACTTGAGATCGGAAGGTGGGGTCGTGCGATGTTGCCAGATCTCATTCTTGGAACTTGGCATCTTCCATCTCACAAACACAACAACCTTTTCTACTCGAAGTATCAATCTGGACGGAACGAAGATCATCTATGAACAGAATATCAACAAGAGAAGTGGTTCGCTCAAATATGTACGAGATGCTCACACAGACAAATTGCTACATGTAGTGAAAAATCCAACACCAAAGATGCGACCCGAGAACTACCTATTGGCCTCAATCTTCTTGACCAACTCTCCGCCCAACCTTGCCATCTCAGCAAGAACGCCAGTCTTGTTGATCTCAGCAACAACCTCCTCTCCCTTCTTGACCGGCACCGTCGAATACGCAAGATTAACCTTCCACGCCCTGGCAGCAGTGACAGGACTCCACAGACCAGCAATGGTAGTGCTGCCAGCTCCGCCATAGAACAGTGCTAATGATTGACCATATACGCTCTGCAGCTCATGAAAGAATGCGTCTGTGGGTGCATAATCGACGAGTTCTGCATTCGTCTCTTCAGCAATGGCAAGGTTTTTGTATATTCCGCTTGCGGCCTTGGATTTGGTCGTGGTGTAAGCGGGATTGAGGTGAATGACAAAGTCGTAGTCACCAAGGGGCGAGACGAAGAGAGTTTCGATGTCTAGTGATAGCGACTTGGCCTCGACTTCGGCGGTTGCGGCTTTGGCCAATGCGGTCATGCGGCCACAGACGACCTTTACGGGTGTACCATCTGTCCAGGCTGTACCTTCAAGGTCGTTGCTGCTGGCCACGAAGAGAACAACACGGTTGAGTGCGGGGTCCAACTTGCGCCAGGCCTCAAAGCGTGTTGTTGCCGTTGCCACATTGTCGGCATTGAGGTCACCACCAAGGTCTACGATCAAGGGATCGGTGCGCCAGTCAAAGCGTGAGAGGAATGAGAGAGTGCGCAAGAAGGCAGCTTGTGTGGATGAGGGAGTGTTGTAGGGCCATGGACGAGTGAATGTGTGAACAGCAAACAGTTCGATGACCTCTTCAGAGAAGTGATTGCTCAGAAGGTGCTCGGAGAACCACTTTTTCAACAGTCGAACAGTCGGTGAGAGGACAGGGTATCTGGTGCAGAGCTTCTGCAAGGCTTGAGTATGCGCTGGCGACTTGACAAATACACGCTTGTAAGTGGCGAGAGCAACGGCTGCAGCCTCCTTTTCGCTGGGTGCGGCGGACTGTGACTTCAAAATACGTTCCACCAAAGCCTGCTCTCTATCGTGATGAATGCGAATGCGGAACGAGAAGCCAGTTGGATAGATGACGTCGAGGAAAGCTTGATTTAGCATATCCTCGCCTTCGTTCTCCAGACCAATGCGAGAAGTGACACCCTCGTGTGTCGACTCGAAAAGCTCACCAATCTTAAGCAAGAAGGCAATCTTGGTACGTTGAATGGCAACAAGATCATCGGGCCAACGACCAGACCCTTCGAACTGAAGGACAACGTCAGCAGGACGCTTCATTTGCTGCTGAGATGACATGGGAGGTTCCACAGAAGAGTAACGAAGTTGCGAGTCGGCAGCCAAGATAGAACGGATAGTGAGAGGCAGGTCATCCATGCCACGAATGTCACTTTCCAAAGTCTTGAAAGCCTCCATCAAAGGTTGGAACGCGGCAAGACCATTGCTCTGCTTGATGAGCTTAGCACACTCGTCACCCGAGAAGACAGCACTTGCAGCCGCATCTTGTCCAAAGTGACGGTAGAGCAAGAAGGTCAGAATCTGCTGAATGATTGACATGCCGCTGTTGGTAGCCCACACCAAACTCTCCAAGATGCTGCCGTCTCTGAACCTACGCAGTTCGGCCTTCTCACCCCAGAACTTGCGGAAAGCAGCAGCTTCCTTCTTTTGTTCAGCAGCGGGTCCATGATCGACAGCACGGGAAGTGTTGGCAGAGTCAAGGTTGATGGCAACCAACACCTCGCCCTTTCGCTCCATGTTGGGTCTAGCAGATCCGAGTGCCCAAGATTCATGGTCAGGAGACTGAATTACGATTTGGGTTGCGCGATCACCCAAACCCTGACTGAAGACGCTGAACATCTTGGCGTATCTCTGGACAATTTGTTGATCTTCAGAAGCGTCTGAAGTCAGAGCAGAGCAGGGCAAACGGACGGCTAGATCGTATCTCTTGAGAACGTTGTCGGAGCGAAGGATGAAAGCAGAGTCGAATTGATCGAAGAGGTTATCACCCAGCATTTTGAGAGTAGTACGTGCCTCGGCGCGAAGGTGTTGGTAAGACCAGGAAGTCATCTTGTAGAGAATATTCTGTCCACGGGGGCCATCGTAAAGAATTGGTTGACCATCCTCAGATGTGAGGGAGATGGCGGTCGCGTCAAGCAAAGCAGGTTCCTTGGCGAGATCTTTGACAGCGATGTACTGGAGAGTGGCCTTGAAGAGCTGGTAGCTACTGTAGCCGCTCGACAAGACGGGCTTTCCTGAGCCAGCGCCAGTCCTGAGCAAATTTGCCATTGTTGCAGCCCATTCAAAGTTGCCGAATCCGCCCTTGTTCGTCTCAGAAGCAAGACCACGCTGTCTCAGCCAGACACGACCAAGCATGCAAGCATCTGTGTATCCTTCACAAGCAGTAGAAGAAGCGTGTAGCAACTTCAGGTAGGAGGTGATGTGACTGTCAGCTTGGATCGAGGCATTATAGAATGGTGTAGCGGGAAGATCCTGAGTTTGCTCATCATCACTCGACTGAGCGGGACGAACGCAGTTCTTGTTTGGCAGAAGCTTATTGTCGGCGAAGGTGCCTTCTGGAATACCAGGGATGATGTTGATACGCCAGTTGTTCTCAGAGCTTGACTCTTTAGCCTGGACCAGCAAGACAGGGTGGAGAGGGTTGTTGCGGAAGTTGACGAATTGGAAAGTGAATTGGTTGAGAGATGACTGGAGACCAGCAGCGATGCAGGCCAGGTAGTAGGCACGCTTGTAGAAGTAGCGGTGGTTCAGATAGTCTTTCTCCTGGAACAGCGATCTGGGCATTGTGACGACCATGTCGATGGATAGAGGAGCCTGACGATCGCGAAGGGACAGCTTGAGTGGGAAACTGCCAACAACATTGATGTTCTGAGGCTTCTCGTAGGCCAGCTTGTACTTGACATCGTGGGCGGGACGAGGCTCGGGGAAGGGAATGGCGACCTTTGACTTCTTGATGATTTCGCGTTCGGCCTGGAGCAGTGGCAGGGCGTCTCTTTTGGGGATTGCGTCGATCTGCTTCTTGATCTTGTGCAGAGCGTCTGCAGCGCTAGCCTCTCTCTTGCCCTGTCTTGGGCGGATGTTGTTGAGCATCTGGTCGACCTGCAGCTTGAACATGTTGCTTTTGAAGGTTCCTTCAGTGTATGCGGCGCTGCTTGCCTCGAGCGAAGAAGGCTGCGACTTGTTGCTCTTGGGCTTTGTCTTGTTATCCTTGGTCTTGTTCGCCTTCTCTTGCAGCTCTTCCTCGTCTTGGCTTTCTGCCTCGTTATCGTCTTCATCGTCCATGTCGTCTGCGCCAAAGTCTGCGTCTTCGATGCCGTCGTCCTGGCTCATGTCTTCTTCAGCGTCGTCGACCTGGCTTCCGGAGGCGATCGAGACTTGGTCATCTTCTACTGGCGAAGGCGAGTGGCTCAGCTTTCTTCGCTTGCTCGAGGGGACTGCCATGTTGGAAAGTCGCAAAAATGTGTATTCAGAACAAAAGCTGTTGCAGCTTCCCTTTTGCGGCGCAAAGTGTCGCTTGGCGTTGGACTTTTTTTCGACGATGAAGTTGCTTGGCGGATTTAAGATAAGCATGTCGCGGCGATAAGACTTGTCTGCAAGTGCATTCATTCGACATGCCGACAGCGGCGTGGGGCGCCGGGACGTGGGAAGGGTCGAGCAAGAGTCACTTCCTAAATGTCCTGTTTGCGCTTGCCAATTGCTGACCTGTCTTCCCGAACTTTCCTGACTTTCCATCGCAACCATGCCCGTCTCTCTGGCATTCAATGACAATGTCGGCGACACAATTCCTGCCGACACTCCCCACGTACACAACTCCACTCTCGAAGCAGCCAAATAACACTGACTAATTCTCCACACAGGCAGTCAGCGTCTCTCTACCAACATGGGCCGCCAATGTAGCCTACGAAGAGGCCCAGCCATGGATTGTCGAGAAGATGAAGTGTGGCTACCCCCGCTTCTTCATCCACAAGAGTATCGACCGTCTTGCCACCGAAATCCTCAAGCGCTATGGCAATTCCTCACAAAAGGCCATGCTATTTCCCACCCATAAGGTCGCCAATCGTCTTCTTGAATTCATGCACCGCATGGCTCCCGAGTCCCAAGGTACTGCCCGCATCATAGACTTCGTACCCAACCCAAAGACCGAATCACACGACGAGTCACAACATGTCCTGCCCCGTTTGTCCGCTGTCCTGTACCCTGCCGAGCTCTGGCCTGTCGCAAAACAAGTCTGGCAGCATAGTGGAGATGGTGTGTCCAGCAGAAGAGCTGAGTTTGTTGAGAAGCATCTGCTTGACGGTACCATGGTCGAAAAGTCGTCCATCTACGACAAGCCACGCAAGGGCCCTCGCAGATACCAGCGTCAGATGTCAATCGACACGCCCCACCAGTCTCCAACCTCGGAAAAGGACGACAAAGACAGCGCTGATCCCTTTGCCTTTGTCGAAGAAAGATTTGGTCGCAACCTGAACGTTCAATTCGCCCAACAAGCAAAGCTCGCCATCCGCCGCCGTATTGCTGGTTCTTTGACTTCGGATGCCGACTTGAAGGAAGCCTTGAAGCATCCAGAAGATGTCGAACGTACTCGAAGTGCTGAAGGCTTCTCCGTCGACGACGTCTTCCTCTACCCTACCGGCATGAGTTCCATTTTCAACACACATCGCACCATGATGGCAATTCGTCCCAAGAACAAGAGTGTCAGTTACGGTTTCCCCTATGTTGATACTCTGAAGATCTTGCAGAAGTGGGGTCCCGGTGCTGTCTTCTATGGCAATGGTTCACAAGAGGATCTGGATGACTTGGAGAAGCGCCTTGAATCTGGAGAGCGCTTCCTTGGTTTCTTCACTGAATTCCCCAGCAACCCTCTCCTGAAATGTCCTGACCTGCAGCGCATTCGTCAACTGGCCGACAAGTACGACTTTGCCGTTGTCATCGACGAAACGATTGGAAACTTCCTGAACGTTCATGTATTGCCATATGCCGATGTGGTTGTGAGCAGTTTGACCAAGGTCTTTTCTGGCGACAGCAATGTCATGGGAGGATCGGCCATTCTGAATCCTGCAGGTCGCTACTATGATGCATTGAAGAAGTACATGGCTCAAGACTACGAGGACAACTTCTTCGAGGAGGATGCCATGTTCCTGGAGCGCAACAGTAGAGATTTCGTGTCTCGTATTGCCCGTATCAACACCAACGCCGAAACCATCTGTGATGTGTTGATGCAGCACCCTCGTATCAAGCAAGTAAACTACCCGAAACACTCACCATCAAAGAAGTATTACGATGCCTGCAGGCTTCCCAACGGTGGTTATGGAGGGCTTTTGTCCGCTACTTTCTACTCGATGGATGATGCGATTGCCTTCTATGACAACCTCAACACAGCAAAGGGTCCTTCATTGGGAACGAACTTTACATTGAGGTAAGCCTTGTCTCTTGCCGACTGTTTCCCGACCTTCACTAACCTGGTTTCTCAGCTCTCCCTACGCGCTATTGGCGCATTTCACCGAGCTTGACTGGGCTGCACAGTTCGGTGTAGAAGCGAACCTTGTGCGCTTCAGTGTCGGTCTCGAGGAGACTGAGGCTCTGAAGAAGGTCTTCCAGACTGCACTCGACGCCATATCACAGAACGAGACCAACGGCAATGGCAACGCGGCATAGGCTCATGAAGCGCTTGAGATAACGCGGAAGATGATGACGAATTGATTATTTGAGCAAAGCATATATCTGAGGAGGAGTTTCATCTATTGTACATATATAGCGAGCAAAAGCGTTAACGTCGGCATGATAACAAACACGAGATTCGAACAGTCAAAATGGACAGCTTCATATGTGAGACCCGAGACACTGGAACCAGGGGTCTTCTCGATCTCGGCTCGCTTACCGCGACAAGAACACTGATTGGACGATCTGGAGACAGTTGTCACACAAACTCGATCGATGTCAGATACGATCAAGATGGCAGCAGCCGAGATGCAATAACACAACACACGCGACCAAGACAGACGTGGCGCTAGCTAAGAAGCGAGGATACATGTAAGTAGCCACGATTGTAGCCATAAGCACAGCAGCAGCCAGATACGAGCAGGTGTGAGCAAGTTGCAATCTAGCAGTGGCGTGCGCACCTATGTACATGGACACGATGCAGGGCAAGCTGATTGGACTCATGCAGTTGACACGTCTTGTGGACCGTGGTATGTTCATGCAATGCATAGCCAATGGCACAGTGCACTGCAGCGAGCGCTCCAAGCACGCTTGCCGCCAACGGGGCTTGCTCTTGGAGCTTTACAGATCTTCCGACAGATGGGGGAGATCTCGCGCCCGAGTTCAGACGAGAAATGTGCCAGCGACACAGCTGTAGACTCAATCAACAAGTTTCTGCCACAGGATGTAGTACAATATAAAATGTATATGGACAGATAGATTAAGTAGATTGTACAGACAGGACTCTAGTGTAGCGAAATCTGGCAGCTGCTCGATCTGAGATCTTGCATGAATAGATTGAGATGAGTGAGATGGGCGGATGCATCGGAGGGCTTGCAGCAAGGATTTGCAGCAACGAGCCATGGTCCTTTTTCTGCGCAACGTTGTCGTCTCCTGCTCTTCTAGTCTTTGGTGCTTTTATAGTCTTGTGTCTCTACTGAACTCAGCGACTGACGTCTGCTGACTAGCTAACTTAGTCTTTATACTCGTCATTTTTGCTTCCGAGAAGACAGTGGTCAAAGCGTTCCACTTGCTAAGATCCGAACGGGCCCCCCGCAGAGATCGAACGTCAGGCAAATCGGGGACTTTTGTCGGAAAAAAAGTGCAGACTTGGCGTCTAACCTTGAAAGATTGCACAGAAAACTGTCGGCCGGCTCGGGGAAAGTTTGCAAGGCAGTTTCAAAAGACTGGCACATTTTCGTGACCGTCATCGCATACTCACTGCTTATCCTCACATCTGGCCCGTCTGTCCGTCTTTTTTCGGTTCCTCCGTCGTACCACTCGCACACTACACACACGGACGACCATTTTCCTGCCCCGTCGATCATCACTGCGCTGCCAACATGCCCCGCGAGTTGAAGAAGAGAGGCCGCAGAGGCGAGGAGAAGAAGAGAAAGCTGGAAGAGGAGGACGAGACACACCAAGACTTTGCGCAACCGAAACGACAAAGAACAGAGGACGGTGTCGATGCAGCAGCCGAACAAGAGGACTTTGTTGGACTGGCCCAGGACGGCGCATACACCAATGGCGACTACCAAGACGGAGAAGGTCGTGGTCCGCCTGTTGAGCAGGTTTTCTTTGGTATGCTGGACGAGGAAGAGCAGGAATATTTCAAGCGCGCCGATGAGATGCTCGAGAACAACAACTTTGCCGATGCTGAAGAGAGGTCGCTGTTCTTGGCCAACGTCTATCGTGAAGCCAATGGCAAAGAGCTCAAGATTGCCAACAGTCAGTCATGCTCGAGGTTGATGGAGAGGTTGATTCAACTGTCGACACCGGCTCAACTCAAGGCGCTGTTTCAGAAGTTCAGCGGCAAGTAAGTTGCTCCTCTTGCATCTTGTTCCTACACACGACTAACCAGCCTTGCAGCTTCATGCACTTGTTCCAACACCGCTTCGCCTCGCATTGTTGCGAGAAGCTCTTCATCCAAGCCGCACCCGTCGTCACCCAAGAACTCCTCCACCCCCCAAAGCCAGAAGACCAGACAACTGCAGATGACGAGGTTTACGTCAGTATGGAAAACCTCTTCCTCTTCACGCTTGGAGAAATGGAAGGCAACGTTGGTTTCCTGATGACCGATCGCTTCGCCTCGCACACCCTGCGCGTTCTGCTCCTTGTCTTGGCCGGCGAACCCCTGTCCGACTCGACAAACAAGTCTTTGATGCAAAGCAAGAGAAAGGAACATGTCACCGTCAATGGCAGCAGTGCCGACAAGGAGGACGCCACAAACAAGGACAAGGAAGACCGTCGTCCCGTCCCAAAGTCATTCACCGAGGCACTTGAGAAGCTCATGACGGCCAGTGTATCAGGACTTGACACAACTAGCCTTCGCGCACTTGCCACACATCAACTCGGCAACCCTGCCTTACAACTTCTGATCAGACTCGAGCTCACTCACTTTGGCAAGTCGAAAGCAAAGGACCAAAACTCCATCTTCCATACCCTCCTTCCAGACGACCCCATCACTCCCGAGTGTGATAGCGCTTCTTTCATCAACGGTCTTCTCTTCGATCCCATCGGTTCCCATCTCATCGAATGCATTATCGAACATGCACCCGGAAAGATGTTCAAGAGTCTGTACAGAGGTCTGTTGAAGGACCGCATGGCATCGCTGGCTCGCAACGAGATTGCTTGCTACATTGCCTGCAAAGTCCTCGAGAGACTGAGCAAGGACGATCTTCTGGAAGCACATGAGCAGATTTGCCCTCAGATCCCCAGTCTTCTCGAGCGCAATCGTTTCGCAGTCATCAAGACCTTGATCGCCAGATGTGCTGTGAGAGAAATCGACAGCCAGGCTATCGCTATCCAACTCAGCGAAGCGTACAGTGGATCTGAAGGCTTTGACATTGTCAAGTTGCTCAAGCCTGACACTGATGAACCAGCAGCAAACGGCAATGCAGTGCCTGAAGGCATGCCTGCACATATTGCCGAAGAGCGCGCAAACCCGCATACCATCAAGCTGCAAGGCTCCCTGCTCGCCCAATGCATGATCTTGGTACCTGGAGCCTTGAGTGCTCTGGTCCTTGAAAGTCTCGCGGCCCTCTCACCCACCACATTGCAGAAAATGGCTAGCGACACTATTATCTGCCGCACTCTCCAAGCCGCAATGACATCTCACAATGCATCCATAATCTCCCGCCGAAAACTGATCCAGCAATTCTTCGGTCACATTGGCGAAATGGCACTAGACAGCAAAGCCTCGCGCGTGGTCGACGCCATCTGGGAAGGCACACACGGCCTAGCCTTTATCCGTGAACGCATCGCCGAAGAGCTCAACGAAAACGAAGCCGCACTCCGCGACAACCCCTGCGGGCGCGCCGTATGGAAAAACTGGAAAATGGACTTGTACAAACGCAGACGCGGCGAATGGGTCAAGCAATCCAAAATCAAGGCTTCCAACGATGGATTCCAATCTTTTTCGGAAGTGGATACGAATCTCAAGGCTGCGAATGCAAATGCTGCGCAAAATGTGCAACATGCTAACAGGAAGACTCGTCATGGACAGCAACAAGCAGCGAATGCACAAGCACAACAAGCAGGAGGAGAAAAGAAAAGTGCTATCCAATTGGCTAGAGAGAGACATGCTGCCAACAAGGCGAGATCGCAACAAGCGAGGGAAAAGCATGTTGCTGGAGGTAGCAGACCGAGTGTAAGTTCAAACTCGAGTAAACACGCTTCGGGAGCGAATGCCATCAGCAGCACCAAAGCCTAGAATGGGAGCGCGCCTATTGTTTTGTGTATGATTCGAAAAAAGCTGGGTTACATAAATAAGAGGGAGTTATTGTTTGCGAAGGAGGCGTTGAACTAGCTAGACTGCAAATAAGGTTATGGAACAATTCAATGGTGTCATCACTTTCACCTTTTCTACAATATCCAAAACTGATCGATGTCTGCTTCCGGGTATGGTGTGTTTCTGTGATCGGTTTGCCTCAAATCCCTGGGGATATACAATATAGGTCGAATACACCGATGCAAAACAAACATGGATTCAAGATGATTGAAACACAGTAAGCTTACTATAGTTTGACAACTTATAAGAGCATGTATGGCGAGTGAATTGGAATGTCGCCGACCTTTTTTTTGGATAATATGAGGGCATCGGCGATATTCGGCGATAACGCTAGTTAGCTAACAAATGTCGTCAGCTAGAGTACAATAATTTTACCGGTGTCATTAGAAAAGATCATATAGTCTCTCTGCCCGCCTTCGCTCATTCTTTTTGTGCTTTATCGGTTTGCCAGCTCATCAATCAGCATGACGTCCCTACCTTCACGACCGGCTGAGGAAAAGCCATTGGCAAGAGCAGATGAGGTCAACGATGTATGCAAAGTTCCCAAGCAGTGGAGACTGACACTGGCTGACGAGTATTTCGCAACACACAGCTCCTCAATTCGATCCAAGAGCTCATCATCCCTTTCATTCGCTCTGCAGATGAAGATGCTGCGATCAAACATACAGGCCATGGTCTCGCCATCCAGGGCCAAGGACCCCGAACCGCTCTCGTCGAACACCATCCCCCCAACAAGCTGAAATCGCTCTTTGACGTCCAACTCCCCGAAGCCTCGCAAGGCAAATCCGGACTCTTGGAGGTCGTGGAAAAACTGCTGAAGTACAGTGTCAACACTTGGGACCAAGGCTTCATGGATAAACTGTATGCATCTACCAATGCCGTTGGTGTTGTGTCGGAAATGCTGCTTGCCGTGCTCAACACAAACTTGCACGTCTATCAAGTCTCGCCAGCATTGACGATTGTGGAAAAGACAACTAGCAAGGCTTTGGCAAAACTGTTTGGCTTTGACGGCCCCCATGGCGGTGGTATTTCGCAACCTGGAGGCTCGGCGAGTAATGCTACGAGTATCGCCATTGCGAGAAATACCCTGCATCCAGAGACCAAGACGGATGGTATTAATGGTCGCAGATTTACACTGTTTACCTCTGCACACGGTCATTACTCGCTTGAAAAGGCAGCGCAGATGTTTGGATTTGGCTCTTCCGCTGTGATTGGCGTTGCGGTGGACAAACAAGGTCGTATGCTCCCTTCTGCCCTCGACGAAGCAGTTCGAAAGTCAAAAGATGCTGGAGAAGTACCCTTCTACGTCAATGCCACTGCTGGAACTACCGTCTTGGGTTCTTACGACCCTATCTCTGCTATTGCGGATGTGTGCCAAAAGCACAAACTCTGGCTCCATATTGATGGTTCCTGGGGCGGTCCTGTCATTTTCTCTGCAGCACAGAAACATAAACTGGATGGCATTCACAGAGCAGACAGTATCGGCGTCACACCGCATAAAATGCTTTCTGTGCCTATGACTTGCTCCTTCCTTCTCGGAAAAGATCTCAGACAGTTCCAAAAAGCAATGACATTGCCTGCTGGCTACCTCTTCCACAGCAACGAAGACGAAGATGCGTCAATTGCAGACACCACCGCAACCCCCACCCCTTCCGCCCCTCGCCCCGAAGCAGAAATCTGGGATCTGGCAGACTTGACACCTCAATGCGGACGCAGAGGCGACGCGCTAAAACTCGCTCTTTCCTGGATCTACTACGGCAGTTCTGGCTTTGAGTCTTCCATCGATAATGCCTTTGCTGCTGCATCAACCCTCGCTTCCCTTGTTTCTGCCAACCCTGCTTTTACCCTGGTCTCAGAAAACCCACCTCCCTGTTGGCAAGTTTGCTTTTACTACAACAAGCAAGAAGGAGATCCAGAAGCAAATTCCAAAATCACGGAATCCATTGCGCACAAATTGATTCCTAGGGGCTTTATGGTTGACTATGCACCTGGAGAGGATGGAAAGTTTTTCAGGGTTGTGGTTAATCCTGCGACGAGAAAAGGTACTTTGGAGGGATTGATCAAGGCTATTGAGGAAGTTGGCAAGGAGTTGAAGGTATAGAGATGAACTAGAGATAACAAACCTACACCTAGAGATACCCAAGTCTAATGCCATAACCCTCTCATGACTCCTGGACACAGTTGCTGCAAGGCTTCGCCGTGGATGCTGAGAGATGTCTGAAATCGTGTTGTAACGAAGACGTATGGCCTGGAACGCTTACCACCCCTGCTGCAGAAATAACCTGTGCAATCGTTGATGTCTCGATGCCACTATCTGATACACAACCCAGCTTATGTGGGTATCTTGCCAGTGCCCGTGGAGATTGGACAACTCCCGCCATTAATATTTGGCCAGAAACAGGCAGCAGGGTCATGCAAGCAGCAAATGTCTCAGACTCAAACCCCGCCCCACCAGAAATGGCCGAGATTCTCGGGACTCCACAGGCTGCATCAGGAAAGCGCAATCTCCCCCACTCCAATAGTATTGTATCACCCTTCTAGACCGCACCTTAGTGGCAGTGTAGCCAAGCACACGTCTTTGCTATCTGAAACGTATCTTGTCTGCTTGTTTGGTTTTTCTTTTCTGCTCACTCTTGGTCTTCTTGCCTCCATTTCGCCTGATCCTGTGTTACTTGTAGCAGCATATACTCGGGGGGGAAAATCAACAGCTATCCCGGACGCGCATTGATACACTTGCGCAAACCTCTCAAGAAAACACCAGTCTCCATCACGAAATCCACAGGAGAAAATGTCGACCATGGATCCCACCCCTGCAGCGACCCAGGCGGAAGCCGCTGCTGTTCCTGCGCCAGCATCACATATCTCAGAACCTGTTTCCGCACGCATACGCCTCTGGCTCCGTCTGTGGATGTTCAAAATCAGCATCCGCAGTTTACTAGGCACATTGCGCTTTTTCCGCTACAAAGGCATGGGGACCCTCCAACCTTCCTACCGCAAACCCCTGGGATCTGCCGGCCTTGTCCACGATGTCTGGCTCCCGGAAAACTACAAAGAAGGCGATAAACTACCCCTATACATCGATATCCACGGCGGAGGTTTTGCCATTGGCGACCCTTTCCACGACGAGACTTGGTGTGAGTTTCTGAGAAACAGGGGAGTACTGGTTGTATCCTGCGATTACAGGAAATCTCCCACCTATGCGTTTCCAACACAAACGGAGGATTTGATCGATGTGGTTACGCAAATCCTGGATGATGAGGAGCTTCCCATCGATGAGACTAGAATCGCCATGGGAGGTTTCTCTGCTGGAGGAAATCTTTCTCTATCGGTTGCACAGGAGCCTTCTTTGCAGGGAAAGTTCAAAGCACTATTGCTTTGGTATCCCTCATGCGACTTTTCGGCAAAGTATAGAGGCGAGATGAGAGATTCACCTGATGGTCTACCCGATGTCCTTGCCAAAAGCGGAGAACTGTTTACCTATGGCTATTTACCTTCCGGCGTAGACCTCTGCAACCCACGCCTATCGCCCATCTACGCGGATCGCAAACTCCTACCCGCCAAGCTCAGATTCGTGGGTGCTGAGTACGATGTCTTGTGCAACGAAGCCCATGAGACCGCAAAAATATACGCCGAGCACGAAAAAGGAGAAAGGGAAGAGGGACACAAAGAAGAAGATGACAGACAAGGCGTGCAAACATGGAGAAAAGGCAATATCTGGTGGGAGATGGTGTTGGGAGCACAACATGGGTTTAACTACGTGACGAAAAAGGAACCTAGTGCTGAGAGGGAGAGAAAGAGGATTACGGAATTGGCTTATGAAAGGGCTTGTGAGTGGTTGATGAGCGAGGTGTTTGCTTAACAGGAGGCAGGAGGATCTTTTGCTTTTGCGTTCTCTTTGGTTTTCAGGCAGATTGTCCATCACAGAGTCACGTTTAGAAAGCAGTGTACATTATTCTGTCCGAGTTTTGTGGTTGGAGGTCGGCTGGCATGCAAGCTTGGGCTTTGATCACCCGACCTTGATTGCCAAGCGATCGTGGCGCTTTCTGGTTCCTTGGTGTACATGATGCATATGCATGCCAGTATGATACGCGAGATGAGCGATCATCTTTTTCCGATCTCTTCTGCATATGCCCAAGTTGTCTATAGTCTGTAAAAGCGCATTTAACCAAAGTTTTAGTTTATTGAGCCCGCCTTAGTTGCCGGCGCCCCCCAGAATTTTGCTGGCTCAGCATTCGGTTGATGTCGAGCCTTGAAGGCCAATATCCACAGCAAATATATATTGCATTTGCCTTTGAGACGAGAAGAGTCCTGCGACATCTTCCACATTAGGACAATACATTCAATGCATGATGATCATGAGCAGATTGGCGAAAGCGAAAGCAAGGTCAAGGGCTCCTGCCAAGCGATGGAGAAGACCGCACATTCGAGCCTCGGTACTTTGCCCTTGAGCGTTGGAAAAGCATGTTTCAGATCGTCGGAGGGACTTCCCTTTCATGCAAGCCCCTCTGCGATAGACAAGGAGTGCCTGGACTGCATGTGCATATAGATTGAAGGAAGTGTGATAGTGGAGTAGTCGAGCATGCGCATCACAACCAATCGAAAATCGAGATCTTCGGGCTAATGGAGAGAGAGCAATAATTTCCATGCCTTACTCATTGTTAGGACGTGCGGAGTTATTGTATTCGTCCCGGCAATTGCAGCATTTGCAGATCTGGCCAACTCGAGTGCGATTCGCCTATAGAGTTTTCTTACACTTGTTGCGGAAAATGCACCAAGGGCATGCTTGACGAGTCGTGGACAGCTGTGTACCAGACTTTTGCAGGACATCTGACATGAACACCTTTGACCTTTGCGGCTACGTGCGTATCAAGTGGCTTGCCCTGCTTGCCCTGCTTGCCCATGACAGGTGGAGGTTGAAACAAGGTTGAGGCGCTACATGCTTGATTGGATGCTTGTGCTTTAACGACGAGGCACGTTTCTCGCCAAGATGAGCGATCTTATGGCCGATCTTGCAGAAATTGGTAAAGAACCGCGATATCGCAGTCATTGGAAGGCTGTCTTAGCATAATGTTCGAGCCCCCGCGGTGTATTTCATGGTGGTGTGGCGCGGAAAGGTGAAACAATAACCTTGTTCTCCAAGTTGCGAGTCGTGCTTGTAGGGCTATTCGCTAAGCAATCTAGTCTCAAACAGGAGAACCTGACAAGCTATAGGCCTTTGCGTCTAGAGGTATATAAATACCTTGGTGTCTGCGAAACCGAACAGCATCTCATCACTCATTTTCCCATCCACCACCTTCGTTCAGGATCAACTCATCTTCCTCACCACAATCATGCATTTCACCAACAGTGTTGTCATTGGAGCCTCCCTCCTCGGTCTTGCCGCTGCCAGCCCCATCGACCTCGAGGACCGCGCCCCAGCCTGCTCGAGCTACACTCTCATCGACACCCGCGGCACCGGCGAGGCTCAAGGACCTTCTTCAGGCTTCCTCACCATGAACCGCAACATCCAATCCCAAGTCTCGGGCGGCAAAGTCTACAACACCGTCTACGCCGCCGACTACAGTCAAAACTCTGCAGCAGGCACTGCCGACATTGTCAACCACATCAAGACCACCCTGCAGACCAGCCCCAACGAATGCTTCATCCTCGAGGGATACTCCCAAGGCGCCGCCGCCACCGTCAACGCCTTGTCGCAATTGACCGGCACCGCAAACACGGCCGTCAAGGGCGTTTTCCTCATCGGTGACCCCCTCCACAAGAGCGGATTGACTTGCAATGTCGACAGCACCGGCGGCACCACTACTAGAAACGTCAATGGACTCGAGTATAACGCTTACTCCAACTCCATCCCCTCCAGCTGGATTTCCCGCACTTTGGATGTTTGCGCTTATGGCGATGGTGTTTGCGATACCACTCATGGCGCTGGTATTGATGCTCAGCACTTGTCTTACCCTAATGACTCCAACGTGCAGAACATGGGTACCAAGTTTGTTGTTGGCAAGCTGCAGGGTACATCCTAGATGCACCTTCCTTTGAGGTCGATGTTTCTGACAGATGGAGAGGCGTTTTTTCGGTCGATTTCAGAATTCATGTTTTCGAATACTGTAGCAACTATTGGTTGGCATCTGGAGACTGCTGGTCAGCAAACCAGGTTAGCTTGTGTAGCCATGCAAAAAAGGAGTGTTTTCTCAGTCAAAAATCTCGATAACCGTCGTTTTACTGTTCGATCTTATGGGAATTTGCTTTCGCCTTCGTGGTGCCAAATGTCATAACTCAACAGTTGGCACATTCCCACAAGCCAATGAGCTCTTGAGCATGCAACGAGATCTGAAGGCCGGTGAAGTGGACGTCGAGGCCAGCCCTACTCCTAGCTGAGCCCTAAGTACATCTGAAACGTTCTTCGCAACAGGATAGTTACAGACACTTTTTGATCGTCCAAGATCCGCACTGTTCTGCGAAAGCGAGCCGCGGCATTTCCAGAACGTTCGTCGGAGTAAAAGTGTTGGCAAGGTGAGCGAGATTGCCAGCTGGCTTCGGAAAAGACTTTTACAGAAATACAGCCTTCTTGACTTCGAGAAGCGATCTCGTTTATTGGTTACCCGTGGCACAAGAAAAGGGTTGACGCTCTGAATATCAAGATTGACTATCGAGTGGTGTCCTCAATCAGCCACCGGAAAGAAAATAACACCAGCGTGGACAGCTTCTCTCCTCAAGATAACTTTCTCACCCGGCATGATGGCGATGTAGTCACCTATCAGAAACTTAATGTTGCCTCCGGCATTAGCGTTCATTGTAGCAGCATCAAGGACTTGCTTGACGCTCTTGCTGACATAGACTCGCTTGTCTTGACAATCCATAGCTACGATACTTACGACAGGGATAGACGTCAACATAATTATTCTATGCCAGAGATGATCTCCTGGTATCTGGGTTATCGGTGATGCTTCCATCTTACCCGTTTCAAAGATAATAGTAGTAATCGCTGCGTAGACACCAGTACTGATCCACAAGCTGCTAAGATCTCTGAAGGAGAAGCAAAATAATGCAGTATATGACTGTTATACGTCATTCCTAATGTTGACAGTGTACGGAAAGGTCGCTCTTGCCGAGTCCAAATCTGGTGATGAATCGAAGCAAACGTTCGCCAGATGATTTTGCATTGACCTAGATCAAGTAGAGAGGGCTAAGAGTTCGTGGCATGTTCGAATAGTTGTACAGCCTTGCAACCTCGAGATCCAGATGACGAAAACCAGCAATAGGGTCCGCGCAAAGATCAGAAACATTTGGGTGCAAATGTCATAGTATGGGATTCTCGGGATCCCTATCCGACGGATTCGTGCGGAAAAACAGATGATCGGCAATAGCTTTACCATTGTAAGACCTGGGGTTCATTGAATTCGCGCTTTATCGACATCTATCACATAGAAATGGTGTTGGTCGGAAATAATATGCAGATTAATTCCCGCAGTCGAATTCAAGATAGACGGTAGTGCACGGCAAGCGTCTGGTTGAACCCCTTCCCTTATTGCTGTGCTGCGCAATGGCAAATAGTTTGACTGCGTGGTCAGGAAATTCGAGTCCATGCCATTAAGCTTTCGAGATCGTGAAGTGGAATGTAATGAACAGGAACATTAATGTCGTGGCAGGTTTGTCAAGTCGCCGAGTTTATCTTGGTCGCCGATCACGAACGTTTCTTCGTCACAAACCCTTGGATGAACTCAAATTCTGGAGGACAAATAGTGGACTCAGGGATCAGATCACCCAACAAACAAGTTTCTCAATGGCAGACGTACATAACAGCACAACGGGAAATAACAACCACGTTGAGGTTCAGAAATCCTCTTCCCTATCGCGCTACCTGCAAGCGACGATACCATCTGACACGCACATCATTGAAGTCGAGCTTTTGCTACTGAGCTTTGCAACGGGCATCCAAGACGCAATCGCATATCCAGACTTCTCATGCTTCGCTTCAAATCAAACAGGCAATACCATCATCCTTGCCATCGGCGCGCTAGGCATTTCGTCTCCTCACTCATCAAGCCACGTGGACGTCATCAACGCGGTCATTTCCCTCTCTTGTTTTGCTTCTGGAATCTTGATTCTGGGCCAAGTCGCCAACTGGTTTGGCGTCAAACAACTTCGCTGGTGGTTGTTAGCATCGAACCTGTTGCAGACAGCTCTGATGGCCACAGCGGCGGGTCTACAGGCTGCGAGCAGCGATTCCAGGCCACAATACCGGAAAGCTGCACTAGCCATGTTGGCGCTATCATCTGGTGCCCAGGTGGGCATGGTTCGAGCACTCAAAATCACCGATATCACTACTGCAATGGCGACAGCAGCTTACATTGACATCTTTATCGATCCAAGTCTTTTTGCCGGAGTGACGCATAACAGGCAGAGGAACAGACGGGTGGGGTTCCTCAGTATGTTGATCGTGGGAAGCTTCGTAGGCGCAGTGGCATACAGATATGTAGGATCGTCGGGTACCTTAGGGATCTGTGCAGGGATAAAGGCTTTCGTTTCTGGGCTATTCTTGTTGAACAAAGGGACTGAGGAAGAGGGCGAGAAAGTAGATCTGGAGAAAGCGATAAAGCGCAAAGCTTGCACTGGAAGCAGATAGAGCACAACAGGCATTCATATCCTAGCACTTCAGACAGAAGATGCGAATTGAACAGCACCATAGCGGTCTCAATATCCCTCCAGAGTAGGCTTTCGATCAGAGAGTCAACCTATAGAAATTGAGAGGATGCGTCCCTGGTTGGCTTTTTACATGATATATGCACTCTGCCGATGGTCAGGAGTATGGCCGGGCAGGTGCAAAGCCGTCACCGTGAGTTTGCCTAAGCTAAAGGTCTCGTCATCATCAAGTAGCTTGTCAAATACGCCCTCGTATTCCTCCGCCGGGATCTGATATCTTTGGCCGAACAGCTTCTGCACCTGCACAATGCGTTTACCGATACAGACGAGCGGCTTATGGTTCTGTTCTCGAGAAACCCTGTTCTGGAGATAGGAGGCCGCAGTTATGTGATCTGCGTGAACGTGAGTCTCCAGGATTCGTTCTACACGAAGACCCTTTTGTTTGACCAACGATAGAATCGAATTAGCCGTGTCAGTCGTAATCATCTGGGTGGTAGAGTCATAGTCCAAGACTGGATCAACGATGACGGCGGCCTTCGTGGACGGATCAGATACTACATATTGCCACGTGCCTGTTCGTCGCTCATAGAGGGTGTGTATGGTGGGCTCGTCTGCCATCCTGGCTCTGGCTGAACAATGAGATCGAAGCTCGAGAACTGGACGTTGCGGCGCGAGAATGCGTTTCAGAGTCGGTGTTTCCTTCCCGGGAGGAAGCTTCTCGAGGCAGAGGCGATGACCTTCGAAAGGACGTGGCCTGTTGATAATGCGTCTGTGCCGATGGGACGTCGGTCGATAAGGCGGGGCGTGATGAGACAGATCACTGTGGCAGCTCGGTTTACTGTAGCTGGTGCTTGGAGCAAACACCCTATCACTTTCGGACTGTAGATGACGTTGGCTTGGTTGAACTTGAACATGGTTTCAGGCCAGGGGTTGGCTCAAGGAAAGGGGGACGATATATCAGACAAGCCAGTATTTGTATGAGTCAACGTCGTCTCGATGATGGATAGAGGGATGCTTGATCAGTAAATCTGGTTAGTCGCCGAAGCCATGTCCGGACTGTTGTTAGATCGGCGACATTGAATCGTTAAAAGCGTGGGGAGGCTATACCAGCTACCCTTATCGATAAGCCTCAAATATCAACAATCTGGTACGATAGAAATTTTTTGGACTGCTTAGTCTTTGTCCGGAATTTCTGTAATTTCCTAGATGTCATTCCAAGGCTTGAGACCATCCGTTTTCTTAGGATGACTCTCATACTTGGCCTCAAGCTCTTGTTGTCGTCGTCGCTCCTCGGCATACTGTCTCTGGAACTTTCCAAGATCGTTACACACGCCAACGAAGTCAATGTTCACCTCGTCCCCTCCGTATCCAGTGACGCGAGCTGTACAGGCCGAAACTCGTAATATGCCGCCACCAAGAAAAGTGACCTTGACGTAAAAACCAGCTTCTGGAAGTCGTCGTTTCACAGTGGTAGCTCGATGGGCATCCAATGATGCGTTTGAGGGTGGTTAGAATGGTGCTACTAGACTGCAGAGCGGTTCCCCTTTCGGTCTCAATTGCAAGTGCCCGGCCAGTTTCGAGGAAGCTTGTGGCTCGCCGTATTCTTCCAGATCAGAGTCGCTAGGCTCGCCAAAGAACAACGTGTCGAAACTGCCTTCGCCAGAGTAAAAGTGTTCCGATGAGAGATTCCACCTGCCTTTAAGAGGTCCCACGAGCGTCGATTTTCCAGCTTGGAGATCTGCCGTGAGTTTCTGCTCTTGTGCGATGGCGTTTGCTTCCTTCTCTTATGCCCATCTCATGGCTTCCTCCTATGTGTCAATATCGTGAAGATCATCTTCAGCCGCCGAATCATATGAGCGGTCGGACTCGTCATCGTGACCGCCATCTGTCGGTTCAGATTCTTGATCCTCTTCACTTTCGCTCCCAAACCCTAGTCCATCGTCTACCAAATAGGCTGGAATGCTACCCCTGTAGTACATGTTACGATCTGATGATGTTGTTGTTCGTGATGTGCATCGACAATGTCGGACTAGAGATTTCTTTGGGATGGAGGTCTTTGGGATGGAGGGCGTCCCGAGCTGGGGGCTTCAGTATCTACTCCCCAACCGGAGCGTCACTATGCGGAAACCCCCGCCAAAATGCCTCTAGACATGGCTTTCTTTTCGCCAAAGAACTCCAGACGTTTGACAGCAGTATATATCTTGCCGGCGCAAGATCGAGGTTCCCAGCTGTCTTTTACATCATCAACATCCCGATTCTTCCATTAGCAAATCGCAGCTCGTTATGCTGCTGCCTGATTCAATGGCTACGCACGTAAACTAGAAGCAGGAGATGAGGTTCGTGTATCGGCGCCACTTCGCTTGATAGCGCAGCCTCACGACCACAGCAGCACAAACATGAGAACAAATCCGCATGTTTGTCGTCCTCTTTATCTCTCTTCGACCTCATTGTCGTCATCCAACCCAGACGTGATCTTCAGAAACATTACTGCGTCATCAGCGTTGCAACCTGAAGATCAAGGCACCCAAACAAAGTAGGTGGGATGCTGACCACGGCTATCTTCACCGTCTTCATTTCCTGTCCTTCCTGATCGAGTCAAGGCTTGCTATATGGGGGAACGCCAGGGTTTTCTTCAACGGCGCAGACCAATCTTACTTCTCCACATGCTTGCCCTCTTTAAACATTTTTACTTTACAGTATGCGATGTCATTGGTTGTAAAGGGCGGCGACGTCGTTTGACGGTTTGGGTAGGATTCATAAACTTCGCGAGATTGGTGCCGGTGAGTAAAAGCGTGACTTGGTCAAAGATCATATATTGGACGGTGTGACTCTCGTTTTTGCTTTTTGCTTTGATATTCTTTACACCTCGCAGGGCTCACACTGAATCGCCAAGACACGCCAAACCACGACAATGAAGTACAGTCTCGCACTCGCTGCCTTGGCCACCGCTGTCGCAGCATCGGAACGTCCTCTGCTCGCTCGCCAAGACTCCAACCCAGCCGAGGAATACATCCAAGAAGTCTGTTTCCCCAACACTACCTCCCCCGTGCCTCCCTGCCAGGCCATCATCAACATCGAATCGGCATGTCAACCCAATGGTACAAATGCCCTAGCCTATCAGGCGCACCAGCAATGCATGTGCAACGGTGGATACTTCCCCAACTGGAGCGGTTGCCTGAACTGTCAATACGTCCACGGTACTCGCAGTGAGGCTGTCGTCAAAGCGAACGAGAACATCATCTCTTCTGCATCATCATCTTTCTGCGGTGCACCGACCCCGACCGCAGTCTTCGCTTCCTACTTTGCCGAGGTGTCGGATTCTTCCCCCCAAACCGCGACTGGAGCAGCCACTACCGTTAGCGACCAGTACCCCAGCCAGAGCGCTGTGAGTCTTTACTACACCGCAACCGGCAACCAGGGACCTGGCGCGATCACCGGCAGCGCTGCTCAAGCTACTGCTGTTGCTTCTTCTAGCGCCGCTTCCTCGGGTTCAAGCAGCGGTTCTCTGGCTGCCAGCGCTGCCACAACTAGCAAAGGCTTAACAACTGCCTCGAGTAGCGCTTCGAAGATGTCGACGAGCACCTCGGCGCACTCGAGCAGCGGCAGCGCAACTGGTTCATCGTCTGTCGCGTCTTCGTCAGCAGCTGCCCACACTGGTGCTGCCAATGCTGTCGTTGTCAGTGAGGGCCTGCTTGCCGTTGTTGCTGGTGCTATGATGCTGATGTAAACGTTTATGTATTGACGAGGAAGATGTGTCCGTAGTAATGTTATGAGGCTATATCAGCTGAATAAGAAGTAATGTTCAATCCTGTGTCATCCTTCGGAAAGAGTGCTGCGATTCAATTGTTGCGATAAGTCAATTGTGATCTGCCAGTCGTAACTGAAGATCGAGGTAAGCGCTAGATAGCAAGCTTTACAGATAGTATGTCCTTGTTTCTGCCGAGTCAGGTATGGAGACTGCCCCAACCGATTGCTCTGTCCCTCACAGTCCCCATATCATCCATATTCAGCACACCGACGTTCTTTTCTATCAATGTTCTCCATATCAAGTCTCTCATGTTCGGCGGATGTGCTGGTGTATCCCAATACCGTGCTAGCAGACCCCTAGCTTTCGCCGACTCTATTTGAGACGCGATCTCACTCTGAGATGTGGTTCTTGCGTCTCGCGTTAACGCTTTGCTCCATCTTGTAGATGCGTAGTACGAGTTTGATATGTTGTATAAGTAGTGATCCGCTGCGTCGTGCTCCGAAGTCAGATGACTGAGATCAGCATCGAAGAATATATCTCGATAGGTGTCATCGTTATAGAAAGGGGCATTGCCGGTTGCGACGATGGTCAAAGGGCGCAAGATTCTTGCGGTGCCGTTCCAGTGCGTAAGATAGCCAAGATCACGCAAAGGCTGCAACTGTGTAGATAACATGGCAGACGTGTCCACACCTTCAGTCTTGTGGTCAATGAGAAGCACGACAGTCTGGTTGCTAGCATGACGGAAGATGCCTTGCCAATCGTCGATGGTTGTGTTGGTATTCCGAGCTCTCAATATGCGTTCCAAGGGATCCAGATACATGCTCCGTAGATTCAGACTAGGATGGAGTTGCGAAGACTTGTGACCAACGAGGAGGTCAGGATTGCGGAGGTGTACATCGGCCTCGACGCTGATACATCCTGAGCCTAGGGCTTCGAAGAGTGGTATACGGCGATAATAGTCGTTGTGCGAGTGTATAGGGATAGGATGAACCTCGCCTATGAAAGATTGGTAAGAATCATCCCATATGGACGGGCTGTTTGCGAAGATCTGGAGCCCAAAGAGATTGTCGAATTGATCACCAGGAATGCGATGAAGACCAGAAGGCAGATACACCAGCCTTACACAAAGGCATATACATCTGGAGATAATGCGTCAGTCCATTGAAGCAGTGAGGCAAAGGACCATACCACGCACAATACCACCAGAGTTCCGATGATGAGAACAAGCGGATCGTCTAGGCGGCGGAATCTGAGCTGCAAGATACTGGGAGTATGCAGTCGGGTCTTGGTCGCTCCATCAGGCAGACGATGAGCTCTCTCCAGATCTGAGCTCGACGTGTTGCTGCTTGCCGTCTCATCACTTGAACGAGAGAATCTTCTTGCTAACTTTATGTACAATGAATGGGATGTCATGTTGGAATTAAGAGAATGGAAGATGAGCCTGAAGAGAAGTTCAAGTGGTATACTTATAAGCAAGAAGCGTGCTAGCGACGTAGGCAAGGCAGCGAGTTAGTTGAGTGGTGCTTCTATCGCTACGCCCTAGCTTCAAGTCACCATTGCGTGTGTCTAGACTGTGTCCTCGGTCGCTGTCTCTGAGAGTTCAGCGATGAGTCAACCTCAGACAGGCATGGCGGTTCAGGCAACTACATTCACCCATACGAGAAGACCAGGGCTAAGGTGGAGATAGTAGCACTGGACAACTGTCAGCTCGTATTGTTCTTGGTTTTGTGTATACTCGCACAGTTAGCATTCTGCACCGTGACACCAGGGCAAAGCGATTGTTCACTTCGTTATGCAAATCTAGAGCCTCGTTTCAGCTATGAAGAAGAAGTTGCTCATGTCTTTGTGCGATCTTGCATCATGTGCCATGAAGCATATAATGGCAGATATGGGCATCGGATCTAGTCTGCCTTGTTGGGCCGATTCGCGCACTGTTGTACGATCAATCGAAGGAAACTGGCACCACGTCAGCCACCAAATTGAAAACGTAAATCCAGCTGTTTCTGTGTACAGTCGACCTCTTGGATAGCATAGTAGGTGACTGAGCCAAGACCAGGAGGAAAGGATTGCTAGATCAGCCTAGAAGATTCCAAGCCTGTCAAAGCTTAGACACAATTGGTATCATTGACACGACATTTAGGCGTGTTCCGAGCCCTCAAGATGCGATCACTTGCAAAAAGCTTCGCTATATGCTTCTTGTTTCCAATTATAGATTGCTAGCTGTGCAATGTAGGGAAAAAGCATTTCGACTGAGCTCTGCATAGAAATGTCGCGCAGATGGAGTTCGCGTTCGAAGAAAGGCTTGATTACCCCTAGTCTTGAATACGGCCGTTCAGCGTTGTCGACTCGGGCTTGTTCAACGTTGGTAGGCTGCCACTTTGTCGGAGTCGTCACCCCGCTTGCGTCGCCAATTTTGTCGTATGTCCTCGACCAAAGCGCGCTCACGTAATGAGCTCTATGTCTTGGTTGAAGGGGGTGTGTTTCGAGCTTACTTCAGGCAGACACGGTAAACATAGTTGGTTATATTAGATACTTTGATCCCGCGTGCATCTTGAGCATCGCAAGTTCCACCTCGAATTTTGGACTCCGTATGTGACTAGTTTTTCTTGATCCATGAGAACAATCCTTCCCTTGCTGGAATTTTCACAAGCGTAGGATCAAGCGCATCACAATATTCATCCTGATGAGTATGAGAACAGAGTGCTTGTCGCACACGGTTGTCGGCTTTCGACCCCACTCCTTTGTTCTGTCGCCCATCAGATTTTCATGTTAGCAGAGCGTATCTCAGTCAAAGCCGCGACACATGATAGAACTAAACCTTTATCGAGGATTGGTTTGCAGCACCCACCTCCTGGTGCAGTCGTTTCGATGGCCGCAGACCCCTGACGCATATAGGAATGTCATATCGTGCATCTTGACCCCCAAAACAAGTCGTGCAACAAAGACCGATCTCGAACTATGGTACAATATAATGATGTTATTTCGTTATCCTCAATCCACTCTGTTGGAGTGTTGAGCCATCACACCTTCTCGAAACGGTTAGCACTAACCTGATATTAGGCATCACAACCGACGGGGCTTCGCGAATGCTTAATTACCCGACGTTGCATCGCGCTATACTACGCTTTAAACACTAAACGGAGCATTGTGCAGATCATGGTTCGCTATTGGAACCCTCGATGTACTACCTTTATCATCGACCTATCATAAGGTTCAAATGCACGGGCCCAATATCACACGATGCCCTACGTTATCTCGAGGGTCGATGGCGAATACGAAAAGCTCCAGCGAAGGAGAGCTACTGAGTGATAGCAAAAATGATAAAAGTGTCTCGAGGCCTGATCTTTACTTGATCTTTGTCTATCTCCAAACTCGATTGTTGGCAACATTCCTTACGCGATGGACAAAACAGCTGGTCTCGTCTCTGTCGACCCTATCGATGGTACAAATGTGTCAGCTACTACTCGAAAGTCGTCCTACGAGCTTGTTCCGATCCCAGTATATGATGTAGTGGACAAGAAAGGCGCACAAGAACCCGAAATTACTGCTGTGCAGACTCCAGACAGCGCCAGCGGTGGATATGACAACTCTGATGATCCGGATCACATCATCGTCACCGGAGCAGATGCAGCTGTTCACTTGTTGCCAATGCGCGATGATGGCGACTCGTCACTGACATTTCGTGGGATTGTCCTGGCGTCTTGTCTTTCGGCCTTCCAAGCCGTGATGAACCAAATCTATACGGTCGGTCATACTTTAGAACATTCGAACTGACCGAAGTCTGATAACCTTTAGTTCAAACCAACATCGATTACTATTCAGGGTACCTTCATTGTCCTTATCGCTTACTTTGTTGGTAATGCTTGGGCAAAGTTTCTTCCTCGAGGTGATCGTCATTTAGCACGATGGAGGTCGAGCAATGGCGATAACAAGCCACCACTCTGGATATCCTTTCTCGTCTTCGTTAACCCTGGACCTTTTGCGCTCAAGGAACATGCCGTTTGTGCAATAACCGCCACTTCCGCTTCAAACGCTACAGCCGTATCGACGATCTTTGCAGCGCAGAAGCTGTTCTATGATCTCCCCATCAGTGCCACAACTGTAATATTGACTATGATCTCCATCGGTCTGTTCGGCTATGGCCTTTGTGGTCTACTACGTCCTATTGCTGTCTGGCATGTCGAAGCTGTTTACTGGAGCACCCTACCAACCGTCAAGACACTCCAGGGCTTGCATTGGCAAGAAGTGAAGAACTCTAAGCCACTACGCTATCTCTGGTATGCATTCGTTGGCATGTTCTGCTACGAGTTCTTCCCTGCGTACATATTCCCTTGGCTGAACTCGGCCTCCGTACCTTGCTTGGCTTCAATGAAGGCTACAGGTGGAAAAGCTGAAGTGCTCACGAATCTGTTTGGTGGTGCGACCAACAACGAAGGCTTGGGGATGTTTTCTCTGTCGTTCGACTGGCAATACGTGAGTGTTCTCTCGCCAATTGTGTCTTAGCACTGACCAGAGATTGTACAGATCACTTCTTTCCAAACTTCTCTTCCCCTGATTCTACAGGCTCATATGGCAATTGGTTTGTTCATTTGCATGATGGTCATGTTAGCTATCTACTACACCAACACCTGGGAAGCTAGATCACAGCCATTCATGTCCACACAGCTCAGGTCACAGAATGGGGAAAGATATCCAATCTCCAAGGTCTTCCAAGGCGGAATTCTGGACGTAGACGCCCTACAGAAATATGGAATCCCTCGTTTGACCGGGAGTTTTGCCTACGCGATGTTCATGGCCAACGCTGCTGTAAGCCAGTCCCGAGATGTCTTTGGTCGGTAAGCTAATAGTAAAATCAGATTGGTGCTCTCATTGCTCACACGATCCTCTTCTGGGGTGGCGACATCAAGCGTACATACAAGAGTGCGAAAGCTGGCAGATACGATGACCGACACCACCAGCATATGGTGAAGAACTACAAAGAAGTACCTTGGTGGTGGTACATGATCGTCCTCGTCTTCAGCTTCGTTCTGGGTCTGGTTGTTGTCATCAAAGAAAACATCACCATGCCAGTCTGGGCATACATCGTCTCATTGATATCCGGAATCGTCATTGCACCATTCGTAAGTGAATTTGATTGTGGCAAGCCAAAATTGTCTGACTCAGTCATTCCGTAGAGTGCGTTGATCTATTCTCGCTTTGGCAACGGCATTGCCACCAACAACCTGTCCAAGATGATTGCCGGTTTGGCGCTTCCCGGCCGTCCTGTCGGTAACATGTACTTCGCTGCCTGGTCCCATAACGTCATCAGTAACACTGTCAACCTTTGCAACGACCTGAAAATGGGAGAATATCGTGAGTACAAGCAGACGCAGATCTATCTACGCGCAATCTGATCCGAAGCACAGTCAAAATTCCTCCTCGTGTCATGTTCATCACCCAAATCTATGGAACCATTCTGGGCGGGTTCATCAACTACGCCGTCATGATATCCATCGTCAGTGGTAACGCTGAACTTTTGACTTCTGGCAATGGAGACTCCTCGTGGAGTGGTGCTACTATCCAGTCTTACAACACCAACGCCAGCTCCTGGGGATTGGCAAAATACCTCTATAAGACCGGCACAACGTACTCGGCGGTGCCCCTTGGTATAGCTGTTGGCGCTGGCTTGGTACTGGTCCACCGTATCTTCGTTCAGGTATTCCGTCCCTATCGTGTGGTCCAGATTTCTCAAAACTAACACATTCATCGCTACAGTTTGTTCCAAGAATACGCAAATTTTCAACCTATGATATCAATATGCCGCAGTTGCTCGTCTACGCTGGTTACATACCATACAATCAGTCACAGACATGCGTGATCTTGAGTCAACTGATTGCTGGCTTCTACACGCAGTTTTACTTGCGCAACTATAAGCCTCGTATCTTCAAGGACTACTCGTACTTAGTCACTGGTGCTATGGACGGAGCTAGTCTGTTGGCATTGTTCATCCTGTCGTTCGCAGTGTTCGGTGCGGCTGGAAGTCCAAAGCCTTTCTCGTAAGTAACATGCCGCTTCTATGTAGAGTACTCCACGCTGATGAAGATGCAGATCCTGGTTTGGCAATAATGTCAACGGAAACTATGACCACTGTCCCGTGACAGATTAATTGAGAGAACATTCTGACCAATTCCTATCGGTAGAGTAGAAGAGGAAGATTGAAGGACATCCGGGAATTGCTTCAATGTGGCTATCAAGTCTTTCTACCGGAACGCGATAGAGTAGTAACCGTTCTTCAACACTAGATATTGTCCACTTGTCTCCACCATGACGACCCTTTTGCTTCGAAGCACATCAATCGAGGTCCCGAAACTCTTCGGAATGAGAATCGAAGCTTGCGTTCCAACTGGTACTGAAACGTCCAGAGCCACTCTCTCATCAGTCTGCCTGAACTTGACCTGAATTCTACCATAGGGACAGTCCACATGACCCTCGACATCTTTGAACTCAGAACCATACGGTGGCTCAATTCTGAAAGTCTTGTATGCATCCCCATCTGGTCTTATTCCCAACACACCAGCATAGAACCATTCGTGGATGGTGCAGAATAGATCATGACTCTTGGATCTACACTCGTCTTGCCAGAACTCGAGGAAAGTAGTTTCGCCTCTGCGTAGGAAACGCATGTAGCTGGGGTGTTCTTCTTGTCTGGCCATTGCAAGAACGATGTCAGGACGGTGCAGATCAATGAGCGTCTCGAAGATGCATTTGAGACCAAGTTCGCCTGAGCGGATGCGGTTGTCGCTTACGCTGGCGAGGAAGGCGCGTTGGACAGAAGCAATGTGTTGAGCAGGTACCATATTGAACTGTAGAGCGTAGGCTTGAGCGACAACTTGGCAATCCCTTTGACCAATATTGTCGCGTGAGGTGTAATAAGCGTAAGGCACATTATCGTCATCAATGACGAGAAGCTCTCTGTTGTAGACTTCGAGAACTCTCGCAGCCCAGTTCTCATATCTTTTAGCTTGTTCGACGAAGCCGAGGTGCTTGGCCATCATTGAAGTATTTTGCAGGCACTTATAGTAATATGCTGTTTCGATGTTGGCTTGCAGGTTACCCCAAGCGATATCGCGACCCCAGTCTCCGAGACCGTGTTCAATCAATCCTCCGAGTCGTTCTTTTGTTTTCATATAGTCCATGTACCGCACAGCGGCAGGGTAGACTTGTGGTATGACCCATGTGGAGCCGTAATACTTCACAAGTAGCTCAGGCAGCAAGCACAAAGCCCCACCCCATGATATCGTGTCATGCAGAGGCCCACACATGTATCTGATCTCTGGCGCCATAGTTGGAACCAGACCGCTAGGCTCTTGAGCATCGATCATGTCGTAGATGATTTTTGTGTAGAGAGCTTCCATTCCAAAAATGTATTGAGAAGCAGGAGCAAGCAAGTGTGTCACCTCGAGCCACCCAAACTTCTCAATCTGCGGACAGTCGGTGTGGTAACTGAAGATGTTGCTCGATAGTGACCAATGTGATGCCTTGATTAGTGCATTGACGTCGTCCTTGTCTGTCTTCATTGAGCCCACGCGTTGAGATGCAGAGGAGATGTGTCTTGCATACAGAGAGCGAACAACAGGGAGTCCGTATCCTTCTCCCATTGCAACACCCTCGAGCTGTATGTAGCGAGCTGCAGTGAACGAGAAGTCGGGTCGCCAATCCTCAGGCGCACCAGTTCCCGTTAGATAGATCTTGGAATAGACCTTCGTTTCGAAGTCCTTGAACAATGGGTCGGGCATGAGAACTGTTCCATCGGGATTTGCTGTTTCTGAGTAGCGAACAATGATTTCGGAGCCTGCCGGTCCTTCTACAGACAGATGAAGCATGATGGAAGCGTTTTGTCCAAGGTCGAAGCAGACGACTCCGGGTCGGGGACTCGAGGCAGACTTGGGTTCAAGCCTCTCATGCAGCACGACAGGTGGCTGACTCTGGTAGCGTAGTAGTCCACGAGGTCCAGTCAAGGGCTTCGCTGACATCCATCCACTGTCATCGAAGTCTGCAAACGTCCAGCCAACGGGATACAGACGCTTGTTATGCGTCTCAGAAGCATAGATATTCGCAAGTGTAGTCGCACTCTTGTGGACCTTCCATGAAGGGTCAGTATGTATGACATTATGAGTGCCATCATCGTAGAACAAATGGAGCTCGACAAAGAAGCACAACTCGTTGCCATAGCGGACATAAGTGTTGTCTTCGTACATTGGCCAGAAGAATCTGTCTTCTTCTGTGCCGCTACCAGCATAGAAACCGTTCCCTAGATGCGCTGCGAGGACATTTTCTCCAGCTGTCATATGAGCTGTCAAGTCGTAGCCGACGTATTGGACTGTGCGATGATAGTTTGACCCTACAGGTATTCAGTACGATACGATATGCAAGCATATAGACAGACTTACAACCAGGATCAATGACATGGTCAGAGGCAGGCTGACCGTTTACGTGTAGATCGAAGTGTCCAAGACCCGATGCGAGAGCTATGGCTTTGGATGGTTTGCGGACCAAGTTGAAGCTTTTGCGAAGGTACAGTGGCTTGTCACCGCCGTCACCTATCCAGACAGCTTTCCACTTGTTCGCGATGTCTTCGAACCAGGTACGGAAGATGAGACTCGAATGCGGCATATACTTCTGGTTCATGGAGTAAGGTAGCAGCAGCTGAGACCGTGGATATGCGGTGAAGAAAGTCTGGACCTCAGAGTGAGTAGCGACATCGTTGCTGTCCCATACTGTGACTCTCCAGTAGTAACTACATGTTGAGTGAAAACCACCCCTGGGTTTGCAGAGGACATTTCGTTGTTCGTCTGTCTCGACCTTGCCCGTATCCCAGGTAGCGTCGAATTCTGAAGCTGCTTCAGCTGCTACACCTCGTTCCGATGTGGAGATCACAACCCGATATGCGGTTTGTTCAGCATACAGGTCACTCTCTAGAGTCCAGAACACTCGAATCTCATCGACATCCAGACCGATAGTCTCATGGAAACCATGTATGCCGCAGCTCGCAACCTTCATAATATCCGAAAACGACCGCCGAGATGTGGGGGAATGGTAGCGACGCGATAGCAGTGATAGTTGCGGATCGAAGGTATCTTTTCTACTTTGCATGCCATTTCCTGTATGTTAAGACATGTTATTAAGCTGCGACAGTCGGCAAACGCGGTCTGAAGACATGCCGACAGGGTGGATCCATCTCGCGCGAGATGCAGCGAACCGGTCGTTAGTCGCAAACCTCGCTAGAGATGTCCCGACGCTTTGTCCTGTTTAAGACGTGCTTTTAGGGCACACATTCAACCCTAGGCACATCTCTAGCGGTACATCCAAGAAACAACGTTTTCCCCACACGATCGAGACAAGTCAGAGTCCTATTCAGCCAAACCTAATGTACGTGCGTGTAATAGGGTTGCGTTCACGTCTGGTGTTTTGCTCTAGTCGTCTACAGCCACATGATCAATTCGACATGAGTTGACTCCAGATCTCCACCCCGCTACTCTTGATGTTCCCCGTGGCACGAAACAGGTGCTCCCCCAGTGTGTGGGGAATGGGGTTGGGTGCACGATGCATGTGCATATAAGTCGCTACGGATCCTCTCCATCGACCAGGTCATTCTCTAGCATCTTCACCATCACCTAGACTGCTATCAATCATGGGCAAAGCGACAGTCATCTTATCAAGTTCTTTCCTTGCCATCGGAGGCTTCCTCTTTGGTTATGACTCTGGTATCATCGGGGGAGTCATCTCCTTCGACACATTCAAGGACTACTTCCACAATCCGAACAGCACCACCACAGGTGCCATTGTTTCAACCTTCCAGGGTGGTGCCATGTTAGGAACCATCATCAACATGATCTTTGCCGACCGCTTAGGACGCAAGAAGACTATCGCTGCAGGTTCGATCGTCTCTCTGCTTGGATGTGTTCTCCAAGCTGCAGCTGTCAATATGGCTATGCTTATGGCTGGAAGGTAGAATATGCGTAAACAAGGATGCCGAACCTTGCTGACTCGCTCTACAAGATTTATCGCAGGCACCGCTGTCGGCATGCTCACTTCCACCATTCCTATGTATGCCGCCGAGATTTCCGAATCCCGATACAGAGGAGCAACGTCGGGTGCTCTTCAGTGGTTTTTATCTTGGGGTTTCTTTGTCGCTCAGTGGCTCGGATATGGATGTCAGCATGTCAAAGGACCTTTTTCATGTGAGTTAAGTAGGGATATGACGTACCGACGTGTCTGATGTTATCTAGGGCGCTTCCCTCTTGCATTTCAATGCATTCCCGCCGCCATCCTGGTTGTCGGTATTTGGTTCCTGCAGGAGAGTCCTCGGTGGCTGTGTGAAAAGGATAGATGGGACGAAGCCAGATCAGTTCTTCAGAAACTACACCACGACGGTACGACCGAGACTGACCAGCGTATTGAGCTGGAATTCCGTGAGATCAGGGATGTCATCGAGGCTGATCGTATCAACAACTCGACTTCCATCAGCACGATCTTTACCAAGCCGACCTGGCGTAAGCGTCTTCTGCTCGGCTGTGGTGTTCAGGCCTTTGGACCTCTTAGTGGCATCAATGTCATAAACTACTATGGTATGTCTGTTCCACACCGCAGTCTGAGATGCATGACTGATATTGTCTCCACAGGTCCGGAGATCTACAAGATTCTTGGTATCAGCAACTCGACTTCGCTCATGATCATCGGTATCAGTGGATCGCTGTCCATCGTGTACTGCAGCATCGGCCTCTGGGCACTCGAACGATTCGGTCGTGTCAAACCCCTCATCATCTCCGCCTTTGGTCTTGGAGCCGCACTGGTTTGCAATGCCGCCATGTCGCAACACCTGGATCCTACCAACGGAAACATGCTTCGTGCTATGGTCGCTATGAACTTTGTCTTTTCTCTCTTCTACACCCCTCTTGGTATCATCTCTTGGGTATACCCAGCTGAGATTTTTCCTGTCGAGGTTAGAGCCTTCGGAAACGCAACAACCACGTTCACGAATTGGACACTCAATCTCATCTTTGCTCAGTTCACACCCCAAGCCTTGGACTCGATTGGCTTCCGTTACTTCTATGTTTTCTTTGCTTTCAACATGGTTGCTATGTTGTGCTACATTTTCTTCTACCCTGGTAAGCTACAACCACGTTTAGACGTGTCCGAATTACTGCTAACAACGCTATTACAGAAACCAAGGGTAAGACCCTCGAACAGATGGATGAGTTGTTCGGCGATCAGTTGGTGCCTCATGCTTTGGAAGATCCCAAGGGCGCCGCTATTGCTATGGAAAAGAACGATATTCAGATTGTTGAGGATGTTGCAAAGTACTAAATCCTGTTCGGCGTTGGTTGGTGATGAGGACACAGCGTGTCAGACACTCACAGAAACATCTATCAGCAGGCGTGCTAGACACCTGCTCAAATTCAAGTCTGCTTCTGTCTGTTCTGCTCCTCGGGATCTGGGGTGGGATAATTTGTGGCAGAAGGTATAGCAGTATTGACAGCAGGGAACGTTACCAGTGGTACGCTGATGGAAAGTGTTGGGGGCGCGCTGTAACTTGAATATGTGGCGATATCGCCTACGGGAGAGACGCAGTAGGCCACATCCAGAAGCAGATTGGTACAGTTGGAGTAGACCTCGGGATTCAAGAAGAAGAAGTCGGACAGCGTGATGCCGTATGCAACGGACAGTTTACCACAGTTGTCGCCCGATTTTACCTGTATATGTTAGCAAGAATCTGTTCAGGTAGTGGTCTACTTACAGTATACCAATTTCCACATTGCCTTGTCTCAGGGAATGAGTTTGTTGGTGCTGGGATAGCGCTCGCCGAACCGGTAGAGGCGGTAAGGTTTGTCGATGCACAGGGCTCCGTAGTACCTCCTGGTGGGCTACCGTGTTTAACGTCAGTCGATACAACAGCTGGGGAGATCCTGGAAGATATTGCATCGAGGAACTTACGAAACGCAGACTTGGAACCCGGCCCAGATGATAGAATTGCGGCAGATAGAATTGAAGTTTGGGTTCCATGCGAGGAAATGAGTTAGACTGACGTTGTATTGGCTAGCAACATCACTACACGTATCAAATCGGTCCCAGGTATGAGTCTTGCAGGTTGGTGGAGAGCACAAGCTTAGATTGCGGTTGGCAACTGCCTCGAAGGTCTGGCAGTAGATGTCGAGTCCATTCGCGTTGAGCATGTTGTAAGACGATACACTGAGGTTCTTGGCCACGGAGTGACAATCGTCACCCGCTTTAAGGGTGAAGGACCCAATGCATGAAGGCGGATTGGTGAAGTTCGGGGCGACACTATCGGTTGCAGTTGCGTTGAGTGCATAGACTGTGGGCGAGGCATATGTGTAACTACTGGCAGTGCAACTAGCCGTCAACGCGGCGAAATCGCTAGCCATCTCAATGTTATAGCCCAGGGGGTTACCCAGCTGAAGAGCCTGCACGCCAAGCCAGCAGTTCGAACAAGACATGTTGGTCGCCCAGATAACGGATTTGGACCAAGCAAGAAGTTGCGGATCGCAGTATTCGCCAGTTGAGCTTCTCAAATATTAGCTTGATGCTGCTCCATAAGATGGAAGTACCTACCTATCTTGGTAACAAGAAACCTTGGATGTGTAGAGATATTGATCCACGATGAAAGTAGCTGGATACGCAATGTTATCGTGTACAATCACATCGGTATTTGCGGTACAAGCCTCAGCGATCTTTGACCTAGCAGACTGGAGGTCTGAATCACAGGGTCCTGAACAGAGAGCCTCTACTTGATCTGCATTGAGAAGCGAGTTTCTAGATGCAGATTAGCCATAGTTCGGGATGTGCATGGCTTGGAGTCAAGGCTACTTACTGAGACGATGCTCGATGTAGAAAGGCTGGACAGCCGACAGTTGTATTCAGGGCTGATTCGCATGTTTTACTGATGCCGGGATAGCTCATGAATGCAGGCAGACCGTCCTTCAATTGCTGTGCCCATGCATGCTGTAATGATAGCGCTAACACGCTTAAGATAGGCGCTTGAGAAGGGATCATCGCATAGCAGATGGAGAAGCCTCGATCAGAACTTTTCAGAAAAAGCGACGACCAATGTCTAGAGGAAGGCAGCAGTTCATAAGAGCAATTGTGGACGATAAGGATGAGTGGGGCTGCCTGCCATAGATCAGTTCCCCGCGTGATTTCAGGGTGCTGAACCGGGTTGCTAGACGTGAAACTTGCCAAGTGAGATGCGATCCCTCTTGGATGGTTGCCATGGCTTCCTGTCTCAAACTTTTGCTCAACGAGACTCATTTACGCGATTGCATACAAGCACTTCCAACTCGAACTCTTTGTCCACCATCAGATAAGCACTGCAGCGCTTCGTCCTCCCAAAAGTATCTGATTCACTATCCACCATGCTTCTTTGCGATGGATCACTTCGATTTGAGGGCGCTGGCGAAGCGGTGATAGGGAGTCATGGCTAGTATTGCCATATAATCTTAACTTATTCAGAACCAGCGGCAACCGTCGAGGCCTTCTGGTCTAAGGCAACCAGTACGTCCTTGTAATTTACGACGAACATAGTCAGCGGCGAACAGTGTTTCCATATTCGTAGTCATAACCATGGTGAGAGTCCCTCAGGTGGTTTCAACCCTGGTTTCAAATGCTTCTACGGCTGATACATGCAGTGCAAATGCACCATGCTCCAATGGTGCTTGCTGCGGAGCTTCTGGTTATTGCGGGTATGTGATCATCTTCTACGCAGGTGACTCGGGCTGATGTTGTGCCTGATGACCAGGTATGGTCCAGCCTATTGTGGAACTGGATGTCTCAGTCAGTGTAATGCCACTGCCGAATGTGGACAATATGCTGCCGAACCTGGAAAGGAGTGTCCCTTGAACGTCTGTTGTAGTCAGTTTGGCTTTTGTGGTACAACGAAAGATTTTTGCGACGCTAAATGCCAAAGCAATTGCGTCGAGCATCCATCTCCTCCGGCCGGGGGGTCTGGTAAGGTTTTCGACAGAGTCATTGGATACTACGAGTCCTGGAGCAATGTTAAATCCTGCCACAAGATCCGACCATATAATCTACCCTTGGACGCTCTCACCCATGTGAACTATGCGTTTGCATACATCGATCCTGCTTCCTATCAATTAACGACCATGGATTCCCTCACTCCCGGAAGCTTGTTTGACGACTTGACATACCTCAAGTCTATCAAGCCTGACCTTGAAATTTGGATCAGCGTCGGCGGATGGACCTTTTCTGACAACAACACCCGTACTCAATCTGTTTTTGGCGATATTGCAGCAGACGCGACAAAGCGTCAGCTATTTGCTGACAACCTCGTTCACTTCATGCAACAGCACGGCTTTGATGGCGTCGACCTTGATTGGGAGTATCCAGGAGCACCTGATGGAGGTGGCAAAACGGAAGATACCGCCAACTATGTTCAGTTTCTGGAGACCTTGAGATCAACGTTTGATAGGTCAGGAGGTATGCCCAAACTGGCCTCCTTTCTTGACCATTGAAGATACTCACGTTTCAAAAGGAAAATATGGAATCACTTTCACAGCACCAAGTTCATTTTGGTACCTCAGATGGTTCGACCTGCCTGGTATGCTCAAATACTCGGACTGGATCAATTTTATGACCTATGACCTCCATGGCGTCTGGGACTCCTCAAACCCTATTGGCAGTATCGTCCAAGGCCATACCAATCTTACAGAGATCAAACTTGCCACTGAGCTGCTTTGGCGTGTCGATGTACCTCCGAGCAAGGTCAGCCTAGGCTGGGGTTTCCATGGACGATCTTTCACCCTATCTGATCCGGGTTGTTCAGCACCTGGCTGTCCTTTCAGCGGCGCTTCGAGACCTGGTGAGTGATGTCTCGGTATGTCGAAATTGGACGGATTATTGACTGATTTGCTGATAGGTCCCTGCACGGCAACTGGTGGTTACCTCGGATTCTATGAGATTCAGGAGATACTGGAACAGGGTGCGAAGCCTGTTCATGACACCGAAGCCGCCGTCAACTACCTTGTTTTCGATAATGACCAATGGATCTCCTACGACGATAAGGTCACTTTCAAGCAAAAGTCGGACTGGGCAAACACCATGGGCATTGGAGGCTCGTTGATCTGGGCGTCTGACCTTGATGACGACAAATACTCTGCCCATGCTGCACTTCTGGGCAGGACAATCAATCCAACAAGTTCACTTCGGGACATCGATGACCTCAAACAACAAGCTCAACATCTGTCCTTGACAGCGAGCATCAAAGGCCAGACGGGCGAGCAATGTTATAAGCATACTGGAAGATGCATGAACCTGAATGATGAACAGGCCATGTCAGATGCTTGCGGCGCCGGATTCACTGTGGTCGGCTGGGCTGATGAAGGTTGTGGCAAGAAGAACCACTATTATGGCAAACCCATCTGTTGTCCTTCCACCGGTGCCCCAACTAATTGTCAATGGCGGGGTGGCGACACTGATGGTACCAAGGGTGATTGCAGCGGCGAATGCTACAAGGGAGAGATCAACCTCGCCGGCATCTCGTCCTCATGGGGAGGTGGCTTCACCAATGACGGTAACACCAATAAATGCAGACGAGGCCATAAGTCGTTCTGTTGCGTGGCTCCCGATGTCGCAGCAATCAACAAGAAGTGTTCGCTGACCGAGTGCGGCAAGAGCTGCTCATACGGCAACAAGGCTGTGTTCAAGTTTCACAGCGACTGTCTGTTTGAGCGCTACAAGACTTATTGTTGTCCAGACCCGTCTCCTGTCAGCCAGTGCCATTGGGATGGAGACGGTGGCGATTGCGCCAACGTGCATTGTCCTAAGGATGAAATCGAGCTTGCTCGCGATCCTTATGGCGATCCTGACACTGATAGCTGGGCATGCCCTTGGGGTCGAGACAAAGCAGCATGCTGTAAGATTGACAGGATCGAGATCCAACCCGCTACGTGCTCCTCCAACATCTGTGATGTGATTGAGGGCTACTGCGACTCTGATCTTGCTGATGACGACGACGACGAGGAGGGCGACGACGACTACGACGACTACGACAACTACGATGACGACGACAGTGACGACAATGATGGTGACAATCACCAGCTCGGCCAGTGGTCGCCTGACATCGTTAATATGATTTTGCCGCCACTGGCTCCCAATCCCTCACTACCATCTCCCAGTGGTAGCAGCGAGAGGGACGATGATCTTTCTTGGCTGAATGGCGATGAAGCAGGTGATGACTCTAAAGTTGAGCTCGACGAGGCAGTGTGGCAGAGGTCGTTGAAAGGAATAGTGGACCATCATAGGCATCATCACCGTCGCCTTCACGAACTGTGATCTAAGTTGCAGGTATCATAGTCGAAAAGTCCTGACAATGACTGGGGCCATGCGGGGCACTATATGTAGTGATCTGAATCAACATCTTGGCAAGGATATCCAGTCAGAGCACAGAGCGCAAGTGAGGAGTGCGACAATTGGAATTGTGCTTCCAACCACAAAACATCTGTCAGACTGATAGCACATACGGCGGCCTGCAATACAAGACAGTCCAAGTGTTTGGATCCCAAAGATAGCTGTAGAAAGTCGGCATGAGGCATCTAAGGTGAACCATCATCCAGCCAACATCTTCCTCTATATTGCCTTCGAGAGGAGGATATTCTTCGTATTCGTCATCGGTAAAATCACCTTCATCATAGTCAAGAGCATCGCTGGGTAGCGCGGCAGTTTCCTGCTTCAGCTTCCAGTCATCCCTAATCAACTTGACCCAAGGCTTATCACCACCATGAACTATGCTTTGGAGTGAAGCGACGTCAACTTGCACACAGAAGCGGTATCTGACCGCCATGCTTTCAAACCCAGGCCTAGGTTCTTGCCGTCGACTTGCAATCTCTTCGTCAGATCCTTGCTCTCTGTTGAGTGCTTCGCCACACCACTCATGAAAATCCTGTCGAACTGTCGAAGTACTAGCGCCGTCAAATTTGCTCTTGTCTTCGATCACAGTCAGCTTAAAGCAGTCCTCATCAAGCAGATCCAGCGCATTGCAGAATTTCATGCTTTGCCGAACGTTCTCATGGATGCGCTGCATGCATAATTGCCAATCTTCGTCGCTGTCGTAGGTGCAACGATACACCACAAACCCCCAGAGTCGGTGGCCGTCTGCCTTGAGAGCGTGCTCGATTTGATCCGCGGGATTGGACTCGTATCCAAGGGTTTCGGGTGTGCGCTTCGAGACGGGTCCTGTTTCGGGTGGTAGCCTCTTTTTGACCTCAGCTAAGTGACCCATAATCTCGTCGATCTGCGCTTGATAATCCGTTGCCATCGTGCGCTTCTGTTTGCGAAGCTGTGGAAAAGGTGTGGTAAGACCGCGTTGCGGAAAACTTGAACAAGGGACACAATTTCGCAGGGCAGATGAAAAAGCCGTTAGTGATGGCGTTTGCCTCACAAGAGTGCTGAGCTGTCGAAGACGCATCACGTTCATCTCGAAAAGGGGACCACTGTTGAGACGAGTACGCCTCTATCTTGTAGCGGGTTGGAAATGAGCAAGGGTCGTACGTTGGCGGCATGATGAAGCAACCAGGGGTACGATGCGGAGCTACCCGGAGCTAAGTCCGGTTACACTTTGAGGCGAATCGACAGGGTTACGGTACTGTCGAAGTTCCTCAGTAGGTAGATATATGCAATCGGAGACGAAAATGACTATGAGTATCTACTATGCCTCTTATCAATATTCGTGATTATCGGGCTACATCATTGGTATTGTACAGGTGTTCGAAGTAAGGAACACTCAATTTTGTGAGGTCGGACCTTATCTCACGTCAAGACGCATAAAAAATGAACATCAACACTTTCGAGGATCTTAGCTGATATGTTGTGTCACAGATTTGGTCTCAGCGGGTTGGCGTCGTGCCGAACTTAGCCTTGCCCTAGTATAAAGGTGCTTTGCAGCATGGAGGGGGATCTTATTCCAAGCAAACAAAGTCCCTATTACATATGTATCTCAGGGTCATAGGCACAAGAGACTCATGACAAGATTCTCCAAAGCAACAAAGAGTATCTTTTGTGACATATACGTTTCCAGAATCTATAGACGGTGCTACCAGTGTTCAACTCCACTGTACATGCTTGGCTTGTCAGATCAGACAACTACAACCCGCAAACACATCTCCAGGCTTGAGCACCGAGAGGGGCGAGATGTTCCTTGAAGTACTAGTATAGTACTTGCAGAAAGTCTTCGGCTCCTCGAACTTTGCCTTGATAAGCGACGCCACTGACTGGTTGCACTGTCTTTTTGGCTTCGGCGAGTATGGTGGTCCGACCTTGAATGCAGGTAGGGGCGCGCTGTTGTGAACCATTAGACAACTGCAAGTGTCTTTGAGCGTACCGGCGCTCATCTCCAGGAGCGGTGAAGTGTTGCGGTTGGCAGTCAGATAGTACGCGCAGAAGTCGAAGGGATCCTTCATCATCACCCAGAGGAATGCAGTGTGGAGCTTGAGGTTCGTGCAGGTCAAAGACCGTGCTGAGAGGGTCACTTTGGTATCCTCAGAATCGGTGATACATGTTTTAGGCAATATGCGATGGTCGATGGTCACCGTAGAGTTTGTAGTAACCGTCGTGGTACCGATGCTAATGATGGCGGTGGTCGTTGGTAAGACAGTGCGGTTGTTTGTCCTGAACTTATGTTAGTACTATGAAGGCTAGTAACTGAGACGAATACTTACACATATACAGTGTCGGTTCTAGGGGTGGTGAAAGTGGTTGTAAGAACAGAGTACATCGTTGGTGGCCCATATCCCGCAACAGTTGTCGGAAAAGTGGTGGTAGGAGATGAAGATACCGATGATGAGTTGCTAAAGGCGGCATCTGTGTTTGACACTTCCAAGGAGGATGAAGCCGACGTGGTCTCCACAGCCGCTCTTGTCCTTCTGAACAACGCTCCCTTGGTTTGCCGAGCCACTTTGGTAGAAGAAAACTTCCTAAAGCAAGAACAGGCACTCGACAACTGCGACGCAGGCCACACTGAGATCGAGCTCGGGAAAGACAGCTTAGTACTCAAAACCTCTTGACAAAGATGACTTGCAATAGAAGGATAACTGTATAGCGGCTCCAAAGCGAGGCCCATGCTGCAGAGGGGGGAAGGTGTGACCTTGCTGGAAGAAGTTGACTTGGACGAAGTCTTTGAGGTGGCCTTCGAGGTGGCCTTCGAGGTGTCCTTTGGGGATGTGAACTTTGATGTGTTCGATGCGATCATTGATGACCTGGAGGTGCCCGACCGAGGAAGTGAACTGGTCTTAGCAGATGACTTCGCCTTGGATAAGGAGGCTGTTGTCGGGAGGGAGCTCTTCTTCAAGGACGTCGACCTCAACGCGACTTGTGAAGAGGAAGTCATCCTTTAGGAAGAGGATATCTCAATGTAACTCAAACTGTGAGCGAGGAATGACGATCTGCTGATCTTGGTGGACGACGCAGAGCTCAGTCTCGTCGATACGGAAGCTGATGCTGAGCCTGTCTGATGAGATGATCGCACGCTCGAGGTTGTGGACGAAGAAGCACGGTGTAAGCTGGTACTTGAGGGTAAGGTCGATGAGGAGATTTTTGAGCTGTGGGAAGAGGTAGAAGCACTTCTCGTTGATGTCGATAGAGTCGTCGGTGAGGTAGTTCGCAAGGTTGGACAATGTGATGCGGAATATTGCCCAGTAAGTGTTGTGGTGATTGCCACCGTCTCTGTAGTTTCATAGACCGTTGAAGTCACCGTTGCCAGGTAGGTGGTCAGACCAGGTACGATGGCTGTAGTAGTGATTGGATCCGGGCCCACCGTAGCCGTGGTTTGACCGACAAATATAGCATAAGTGGCAGGGCCATCACCAGCGAGTGAAAATATCACAGGTCCTGTGCCTAGTTGTGTATTTGCGACGGGGCACAAAATACTCACAGAGAAAGGGTTCCTTTGATTAGGATCGGGATCAGGGGAATCAGAGCAACCCACAGTCCTTTCAACGCCTGCAGTATCAGTATATCGAGCCTCCATAGCCGTCCCCCAATAAACGCTCGCGGTGAATCCCAGAGAGCTTGTGTCGGTAGCGGCTACATAGAAAGCCGTAGCGAAGGGGCCTAGGGCATCGGGCCCTGGCGCGGATATCAGTCCGTTGCCCAGCTGTGGTGAGGAGAGGGATGCCCCCATGATCTCTTTTCGCGATCTGAGTGGAACCCTTGGGAGAGGTCGATGAGCTTAACGCAAAAGTGATGCACAATGCGAAATCTTATACTCGAACCAATTCTGTTTTTCACATCGATGTTATCTCGTTGAAGCCCGAAGGAAGCAGGAACGTTTCTCGCAATAACCCCCTGACCAGGCGCCTGATCTGATCTATTGTTGTCCAGACGTGTATAGTTGCCGGAGTTCGGCGAGACAGCCGTTACTCAGCTGCCGTTGAAGAATTGGACACAAAAAGGAACTACTTCTCCGACGGACTCGCAGTGTGCAGCTTACCATTGAAATCTCAATTTGTGGAGCATATTGCCAAATGAACGTCAGCACACCTTTCGAACAGTCTAGGAGTCTAGACAAATGATGCGTGAGACCCAAGATCAGAACGTGTTGCGCAAGAGCAAGCTTGGCAAATCTCAGAGATCCTAGCCGTTGCATTCTGGAAAAAACGACGATCCTTCAAATCAGAGTTGGCAGTTTTTCAGCTTCGGTCGGCCGTCCCGAGCCGTATGTTCGATTTACTAGTTTTCCTATACAGGCCACATTGTAATACTGTTTCACCTAGTCGAGTACCGTTGATGCAGGAGGAACTAAGACGCAGTGGTTGGGAATTAACTACGGTTGTTCCATAAACCTCTCCAGAAATGTTCAGAGCAAGACGCTAGTGAAATTCGACCTTTCGATTGGATATCAAGGATTGATGTCCGACCCACTAATGATGGAAACGTTCGAGAGCCTATGTTTAGCACAGTAAGCAGGAAGATTTTCTGGAAGACCAAGTCAAAGGACTTGAAAGCGAGTCTTTGGGCCCTTCTCAGTCATCGTGACTGGAAGATTTTGCTTGATATGTGGAATCCCAGTCAACGAAAGATGCGGACATGCAAGAGAAACACATGAGCGTGCTATCGTCTCCAGTACATTTGAGCTCAGACCGCCTGAAGTCGAATCTGGCATCGTGAATCTAGAATAAATTCTATCGGTCCTGATGCTGAACCACTACAAGAAGCAGATATGTAAGGAACCATTCTATTCCTGAACAAAACAGCAACTCTCCAAGTCTGCATGAACATGTGTTCAGCTACAGGCAGATTTTCCGCTCGGTTGTCATTCACTGTTCTCCTACACTGGCCACAATGTCATAATGGCTTACTTTTCTCAATGCTTGGGCCTTGCACTTGTATGATTGAGTTTGTCTCAAGGTATGATGCAGGCTAGGAGATGTGGGTTCAAAGCTGAGAGAGGCCTCATTGGCCGCATGACCGAAACCAAAATACAGCGCGGCTGTCTTCACATGCACTGCGGCAATGCATGCCTTCAGGTCCTCAATAAGAGGGCTGTGACCTGCTAAATTGCGCATACCCCGGGATTTGCCCCATATACATCGATCGTATTTTCCATAGCATCATACACAAATGAGTCACCACCCATGCCCAGCTACTGGATATCAGCACGATAAGCGCATGGACTTGACACTGATTGGTATGCACAGTCATTTGTGCACCACACGTCAACCTGATTCCAGTCTTGCCACAGATTGCGAGCGGAATGCTTTCTGCAGTCGGGCGATTTTTACGACACGTACGATAGGAGTTGTCTGATCTTTTGAAATCCAGGATAGCATGATGAACTGCCTCGTAAGGCAAGGTTGAGTCTTACATCATCGAGGCAGGCAATTTTATACCCGACAGTATAGCTAAGTGATCCTATCAACAAGATTCTCTCAATATGGCTGTATTCACCACTTACTAAAACGACGGTGAGGGAGGATTAGCAGGTGCTTTAGGAGCTAACACCTAGTGGTCTGGATTCAAACGAAAAACGTCCTGGTCGATATGCTCGGATTCAGATTGACTGAAGGGGAGCTTGGTTCTGCTTTGTATAGCCTGGAGCGATTCAACGGATTCACTTGTCAGTAGTAGCCCGCTGTTAGGCTCATGTTTGGTACAGGATCCGTGCGTAGAATAGTAGTATGGGGATCAAACGAAAGTTGTCCCGATCATATAGAGGCCAAGAGCATGGATTCGTGCGTAAGGACCAATTCATCGGCTAAATTGAAGCCCGAAATTTACTCCGCTATCACGCAACTTTATGGGCGCCGCACCGTTGAGACTTGGCTATTCATCAAAATGCTACTTAGTTCCTGAATACAGTTCGCGCACGCCTCGCAATTGTGCTTCGCTCGCTGAGACTTTTGGCTAGTCGGCTTCTGAGATCCCTGCTTCTTCCTAACTTTTGCGCCCACTTGCGCATCACAATCATTTGGTGCTCTTCATCCACACCAACTGCAGACAATGGGTCCGCAACCGACAGAAGCAGACGCTGTTGCTGTCAGTATGGATGTCTCGACCCCCGAACTACTCATGGACAGAGGCTTGACAGCTTGGCTTCAGGTCCTGGGTAGTTGGATCCTCTTCATGAATACGTGGTGGGTGCTACGACTTTACAAGTCCCAGAATGTCCAGCCCACTGACGGCTGAATCAGGGGATTGACCAACTCATTCGGCGTCACTGAAACATACTACAACGAAACCCTTCTCACAGACTCTACTTCTTCAGCCATCGCATGGATAGGGTCGATCCAACTTTTTCTGACTATGATAATAGGAGTGTTCGCTGGCGTGCTTTTAGATGCTGGACATCTGAGGTTGCTCACCATAGTTGGAACGTTCTTCGAAGTTTTTGGGATGATGATGACTTCTCTATGCACAAAATACTGGCAAATTCTCCTTGCTCAAGCGATTTGTACTGGGATTGGTAGCGGTCTGTTTGGTCTGACCTCCGTGGCTGTAATCCCACCCTACTTTTCCTCGCGCCGAATGATCGCGACTGGTATCGCCGCAACTGGCAGCAGCCTCGATATGTATACAATCCTGAGCATATGGAAATACCATGGGCATCTCACCAATCGTTCAAACAGCGGGCATAATCTATCCGATCATGCTGCAACATCTGTTTCGCAGTCTCGGTTTCCCTTGGGCAGTGCGCATTCTGGCCTTCCTGATACTGGGCCTTCAATTGATTTGTTGTGCCGTTATGAAGCTTAGACCACGACATGCCACAAAGAAGAAGCCATTCTCGTTCAATATCTTCCGGGACAAGCCTTATACCACGTTTGTTGCGGGTGAGTTGAACTTCCGTTCTGGTAGCCTTGCCGTCAGCTAAGAACTGGTCAGCATTCGCTTTAATGATTATGTCGGTGTATATTCCATTTTTCTATATCCAGAGCTATGCATTGAACCTTGGAGTATCAGCAAATATGGCTTTCTATCTGCTCAGTATCATGAACGCCTCGAGTCTTCTTGGGCGTTTGTTGCCTAACTGGCTTGCAGTCTCGAGCTTGTACGGTTTTATCTCCGGTGGAATGGTTTCGCTACCTCCTGCCATGATCGCAAACCTCACAATCGAAAAAGAGGAGTACGGCACTCGCATAGGGGCCGGGTACACTATCGCTGCATTCGGTGCACTCATAGGCAATCCTATCGCAGGGGCTTTGCAATTGAACAGCAAATCTTCGAAACAATCTGTGGAAGAGCACTACCAAGGAACTTGGTATTTCGCAGGGAGAATCATGATGCTATACACTGTACTGTTGGTCATCGTACGCGTGTTGACAGGGGAGAAACATGGAAGGAGGTAGGCCGGCTGTGGAAGCTGAAAAAAAAGGCCAGTCTTGGAGAGCAGGCTAGTTTTTACTCAGGAACAAGCTATTGGCTGCATTTCAGAACAGCGAAGTAGAGTGCTATGATGTCTGAAGGAGTCTTCTGGCCATGACGACTGCTTTAGCGCGTCGTACGATCGTCGAGGCATTGGTCCCAAGGTGAATCGAACCTCTTTAATGCCGATCCTTAATGACTTCATGACGATGAGACGAGACACATCTACGACGGCAGTGGTTGTACAAAGTGCAATGGTCTGGATGAGAAGAGATTGGATGATGCTTAATGCTGGTACCCGGTCCAGCTTTTGCTTGAGATCACCACCCAGCATGTGACACGAAAGAAGAGCTGAGACAATGCCAGCCAGCAAACAGAGTCTAAGAGAGTTGCAGAAGATCTTTCAATATGCTTCAAGCCCGTCCAGATGCTGATCCGAGGGAATCTTTGGTTTTCTGATTCTGGCGAGGACACGGCGATGTCGCTCATTGCTGGGCAAACCTTTGACGATCAAATACAAAGAGCAAGATGGATAGATGATGTAATTTGTCCATACCAGCCTATAGTCTGGTCTCGTAGAACTCAATGTCTGGTTGAGGCCGGCTGGCTAGCTTTTGACTTGGGCTTCCGTACATGCGAAGAAATCGATTTCTGCAACGTTCAGACCTGATACAAGTCGAGATCAGCATTAAGTCCTAAGCTAGGGGCTTGAACGAGAGATGTGCATCTGGTCTTCCCCCAGGGCAAAGAGCGGTAGAGGTAGGCAGGAAGAGGCATTCAGCTGCAAAACGTTTCTGGACATTCATGCCTCCCTGCAGCGAAAACCCTACGGCTGCTGACTATTAGATGCCACTACAACTGGCAGGGAAAGGGTTGGCCACCGCGGCAGTACATGTTTGCTCGGCAATATTCTGCCTTGCCTTATTTAAGGTTTGGAAACCAAAAGCTTGGTAAGCCTTATCTTGGACCAATCTGTACCCCATACTAGGGCTTTTCTCCAACAACACAGCTTTTCCTATACAGCTTCTGCTCCAGCCCTGCTTTGACGTCATTCTAAATCGATAGAAGAACTCATCCTCTCCCGTGGTAGTACGCGTCTTCCTCAACTCGTTGACAATCGGAAGCACGATCACCGGTCCACCAAGGTCGAATTCAATGACTCTGGTCGATTCCCTCCCAGCTGGAGTGTGAGTCTTTTACATCATGATGAAGGGTCTGGACACAACCAAACCAACCCAGATTGGATCTCTGCTAGGGCAAGCACGGGATGTCGATAGGTTGACCTCTTACTGTGTCAGGTTCTGCTCAAGCGAGATCACTATATATATGTGCTTCCTTTTCCTCTCCTTGATAGTGTACATCATCATCAATCTCTTTGAAACACCGGTTTTAGCACCTTAAACATGCGTTTTGTAACCGCTGCGGTTTCCGCAACTGCTATCGCCGTTGCAAACGCTGCTGCAACGCCTCCCCTTGTTGAACGCGCGGGACTTGGGTCTCTTCTCTCGGATCTGGTCGACATTGTCGAGGAAATCATCACCATGCCGATCGTAATTGATCAGCAGATCCCCAAGAACACTGTAATCAGTGTCTCTGGTGTGACCTGCAAAGTCACAAATGCACCCACGCATCTGAATACTACATTGTACAAGACAACCACCGAGACTACCTCGACGACAAAGGCCACCAGTACATCGACCGGAAATGGAAATGGCAAGTCTACAAAGACATCAGCGGTGACCTCCACGTCCCAATCGTGAGTACATGTATGAGAGCGTGGAACTTCTTGAGATCTGATCAGTCGGTTTAGCACTGCATCTCCCATCACTGTCTCCCTCTCATCTTCCGTAAGCTCTACTTCCACTGGTAGCTACTCGTCAATCGACACTTCTGCTGTTGGAATGGGTCTCAACACAGCCCTTTTCACTGCCACTTCTACCTACCCTCAAAGTAGCACCACTATCACCACCTCTCTCACATCCACTTCCACTGGAGCCACTACCACCAAGATAATCGCTACCGTTGCCACTTCGACTATCCCAGCCGCTGTTACCTCTCAAGCTGCAGGCGAGTACACTGATTGGACCACCTTCGTCTCGAACGGTGTCAACCTCGGAAATTGGCTCGAGATCGAGGAAAGCAATGACCAATACTTCTGGGACGCTCATGTCAATGGTACTGCAGTTCAAGACGAGTGGACATTCTGCGAAGTTCTTGGAGATGAATGCGGTCCTGTTCTCGAGCAACATTACAGCACTTACGTCACCACAGACACCATCGACAAGCTTGCTAGCGTAGGAGTCAATTTCCTTCGTATTCCGACAACGTACGCCGCTTGGGTCGTCGTCCCAGGCTCCGAGCTCTATCACGGTGACCAGCAAACCTATCTCAGGACGATCTGCGAGTACGCCATTGGCAAACACGGTATGAGAGTTGTTGTCGGCCTTCATTCCTTGCCTGGTGGTGTTAATGGTCTCGACATTGGAGAGGCTTCAGGACACGATGCTTGGTTCTTCAACCAGACAAACCTTGACTACTCTTACACTGCAATCTCGGCTATATTGACGTTCATCGAGGCTTCGGCATACCCTTGGGCTTACACTGTCGGTGTGCTCAACGAAGCTTCTGACAACCCCTCAGGCTTCGCTACTGCAGCCGGCATGACTCAGAACGGTACTGAATGGATTGTCGACTACACCAAGACTGTCATGAACATGATCTCCGATTCGACCACTCCAAAAGTTCCCACTATGCTCCAAGACTGTTTCCTCGGCGAAGAGCACTGGTCTCCCTACTTTGACACCACAGACAATCTTGTGATCGACACCCATATCTACTACTTCGCAGCAGCTGGTGTCTATTCTGGCTACGCTGTTCCCGCAATCTGTGGTCAGGCTTCAGCAGCACCTGGTGACGGCAAGTTCCCCGTCTTCATCGGAGAGTGGTCGCTGCAGACACTTTACAACAACACCTATGCAAACCGCGAGGAGCTATTCAATACTCAGCGTTACGCTTGGTCGCACTATGTTCAAGGAGGTGCCTTTTGGGGCGCTGTCTTCAACGGCACGGCTGCTGTGGATGGTGAGGGTACTCAGCGCGATTACTGGGACTACACTGGCCTGATCGACGCTGGTGTCATCAACAGTCCCACGAACCAGACTTACTGCTAGATTATGCGAATATAATCCTAGCAGATCCTGAGGAAAGAGAGCGATACAGATAGAGGGAGCTGATTTACAAACATCGTTTATGATGGGAAACTCGTTTCCTATAAAATCACTTCGCGCTCTTGTGAGATAGACCATGTAGTCAGCGTATCTAAATAACCCTTTCGCGCAGAAGTCCATCCCGATGATTTTACTGTTCCATCTAGTATCATAACACCAAACTCAGAGGTAGTGTATGATCCACTTCCGCAACACATGGACTGTATGACTGATCTGTACAGCAGAATTGGATTCTGATAAGCACCTCGCCGTGAATCTCTCAACGACAGCATTTGGAGGCCGGGGCCAGCAGGATGCAGGTCTATTCCCTTGACCAAGTTCATTCAGTTGGACTCAGCCGGTATTTCGAGCTATACAGAACTTTCATCTTCTCAGTGCGTTATCGAGTAGTGTCATCCAGTCCTTTTACACGATGAAATCGGTGTCGTTCGCCGCATCAGTCCAGGCTTGAGCAAGCGCCTTACAATTGCTGATGTTAGATCCACACAGGGCGTTAGGCGCACTTCAGCACATGCTCACAGTTCAAGCGCCTTTGGACTTTAGCTCTTGTGCTTTGATGATATCCGTACTGTTATCGAACAACTTTGATGCGTGAGGATTCTACCAGCCTAACATCGTGGTGGGCGCTGCTTTTGCTTACGGAGATTCGATGCAAATCAGTCAGGTTAGAGAGCTTTCCTTGGTGTCCATCACGCGATCACCACTTGACATCTCTCGATTGTTTTGTAGTCAAGGTCGGCACTTCACTCATCGCTTGTGGAGGCGTTGGCCAAACTCGAGTCTCGCAGTAGCCGAAGTAGTCGCATGCTGCGCTCTGAGGATCAGGACAGCTATACCGGTTAGCCTTGGTCTCTTGAGTCAGCTCTGGCCACACTCACTGCACTGCTTCACCGAGCATGATATATGCCCATAGCTTTTCGAATACTCTGCCACTGACAGCGTCATCGAGCCTCGTCTCCAAGAGCCATTGCCGCATGCGTATGTAGTCCTTTTTCGTCCGTCGTTGCATTGCTTTCCTCGTCACAGCAAATTGTGCACAGCATTGTGATGCTATCGTGTCTGGGAGTTCCTCGTCTGGGAATAAGGCTGACCAGGCCTCTCCAATCGCGTCCTCGGTTTCTCGGACATGTTCTCCATCTCCCCATACCACAGCATCATGGTGCTTTGGCCGCAGCTCTGCTGGACAAGACGGGGACCAACTGAACCGGAGCGAGACATAGCCAGCTTGCTCGAGTGCGTCGACTTTGAGGTCGTGGATCATGTCGACAATGTCTCTTTCTTGATGCCACGCTTGCCGATGTCCGTGTGTGAAGATTGCATACGCCGGCAAGTTGTCGTAGTTGTGGATCAGATAGCTGAGGTACACCATTGCCTCGCGTCCTTTGTTCGCTGGAACTCCAAGATGCGATGGTGCTTTTGAGTCGGTGACGACGAAAGGGAATGTATCATAGCTGCAATCTGTTAGCTGTCACCCTCACGACACTAAACTACATCCTCACAATTCAGTCATGTTCTGCATCCAGGAGAGGCTTTCTGCAGTAACGGCTCCTGCAATGATAGCAGGGTGAGGAAAGATCAACGCATCAGAACTTTCCTGCTCATCGAATGAGAAGGATCCGTAGTCCGTATCGGTTTGCCCAATGGCCAACAAGCCATGCTGGAACCCGCCAGAGAGTACGTCCCGTTTCCACGCTTCAGTCAACGCAAGCAAAAACACCAGACATAGAAAAGTTGCACTGATCAAGCGAGTCTTTGAGCTCGATGACTCAATGTGTTGTAACGAAACCATGATGGAGCTGACCAAGAATGAATGTCCACGGTCATAAGAATGAATAGTCTGCCATCTCGATAGGACATGGCAGGGTATACACTACACTGCACTCCAAATCCCCATACGCGTTCGAGTACGATCAAGCAACTCCAAGCCTCATCCGTCGACACGCATGCCCGCAAAGGGGCCAGTCCCAGCGAGCTCCAACAATCAAGCAACTGCGCCATGCCCAGCCTTGGTATACGTAGAAAGCTTACGTCGACAGGCGTCTCATGTTCGTCTGGCTTGATTTGCCAAGATGAGAGCCACGCGGTGGAGCGCCTCATGGTTTTTGTGATAACGGCCTAACGGCCAACTCAATCAAACGTGCCAAGAAGAGTCGTCGAGGGCATTGGTATAGAATCGATTTCCTGCGATTGTGGGGAAGTTGGGCCGATGCCTGGGATCGATTATGTGAAGGAGTCGTTATCAGATCCGGCGGTTGATTCCTTGATGCTAAATTGTGGATCAGAGCGAATGAGTTGTGGATCAGATGCACTGGTTGTAAATAGCAATAGAATGGGCTGGAGAGCAAATGAAGAAGGTTTGAGCGATAGATCAGACTTCGCTATGCGAGAATACCTGCTCATATCCTAGCCGCTTGGTTTCTCTCCAACTCTTGAACTGTCGAAATCCTTCGTAGCCAACGACGAAAAGTGCAAGGGCTGCAACAGAGACCATAGCCAACTGTGCCGGGTTGCTCGTATGAATTTCCAGTCCTCCGAAGACACCATTGACGCCGACTTCCCACCGAAGATCGAGAGTGTTCGTGATACCAAGCACCTTTGCATCTCCGTCCAATGCAACCACACGCAAATACCGCATGTTGCCATCTTTGAGGTCCAGCTCGGTCTCGAATCCCTACCCATTATTGATTGATTGATTGATTGATTCAATTGATCAGGCTACTTGGCTCTACAGCGAACCTATAAGCCGTCTCCTATTGGTTCTACC